>CABHPR010120332.1:0-23503 GCA_902168415.1 Peromyscus melanophrys
TCTCTCTCTCTCTCTCTCTCTCTCTCTCTCTCTCTCTCTCTCTCTCTGTCTGCCATAGTCCCCTGGGCTGTGTGTGAGAGATGCTAGAGACGCAGTGAGAATAAGGAAGGCATTTTAAATCTTTTTTCAAGACAGAGACTCATACTGTAGCCCTGACTCCTTGGAAACTTACTATGTAGCCAAGGCTGCTTGGAAACTATGTAGCCCAGGCTGGTTTCAAATTACAGCCATCCTTTGGCCATGGACTCCTGAGTGCTGTGAGCACAGGCAGGAGCCACCACGCTCAGCAGCCTTTGTCCTTGGAGGGAAGATACTCTGCTCTCAGGGAGTCTATGAGGAGGACCGAAAGTGCAAGCAGCTTTCCAGCTGGAGTTGAGGGCAGTCTGGTGGCAGCTCAGGGAGCCAAGGGGCAACCGAGGCAGAGCTCCTGGGAGCCAATGAAGTTGTGACCCGGTGAACAGATCACAGACCCTCAACTTCCGTTATCCTCACATCACCTTCACAGTCACCACGGCATCTTTTAAAAAGTCGGTGGCCCTAGAAAAGCAAGGACATCTTGAGAACATCATAGTCTAGTGCAGGGATGTCTGAAGCCATCCGGGCTTTGTCACTGTCTGGTTCCAATGTTCCCCTTCCCCTTGCACCTGGTACTCTGGTGTGAGTCTCTCTCCTCCCTTATCATCAGGGTCACTATGGATGATGGAGCAGGTGGCTCTGAGCATGCTGCCTGCCCTGGGGGCACAGAAGTAGCTTTCAGGCTAGCTGGGAGGTTTCTGTGATCCTCAGAATGTGAATGTGCTAGCACTGAGCCAGAGTGGCACAGGGCAGGAAGGGACACTCCCCTCATCCCCCCCAGATCTCTCAGCGGGAGGCCTGTGGATCAATAGTGAAGATGAACACCTATGTCATCCAGGAGACAGAGGTTCTTTTTCCAGTGGTAGATTCATTCTAGGGTAGATCCTGAGGAAGCCTAGGATGTCTCTCTGAGGCCATGAAGGGTCTTGTTCTCCATCCTTTGCTTCTGTCTAAGGCTTGGAGCAGGGCTCTGGTGGCAGCTACTCCTGTTTCTTTAGGAGCTGAGCCAAGTGCAGACCCATGTGTCTGACACCAATGTGGTGCTGTCCATGGACAACAACCGCAGCCTGGACTTGGACAGCATCATCGCTGAGGTCAAAGCCCAGTATGAGCTGATTGCCCAGAAGAGCCGGGCTGAGGCTGAGTCCTGGTACCAGACCAAGGTGAGCAGAGAGAGGACTAGCTTGGGTGTGCAGGTGGTGGTTGGAACTCCTCCCCTGAAGAGGCCCAGTCTACTGGGCTCTTGGAGCCCTAGGACCTGGTCTACTTAGCTCTGACGGTACTTCCAGGAGAAGGTGGGCTCTGAGGCCAACAGTTACCCAGCACATTTTCGATAGTCACTGACACTTTTTCGGCCTCCAGTATGAAGAGCTGCAGGTGACAGCTGGGAAGCATGGGGACAGCCTTCGAGACACCAAAAATGAGATTGCAGAACTCACCCGCACCATCCAGAGACTGCAGAGTGAGGTGGATGCAACCAAGAAGCAGGTAGGCCACAGGGTCAGCCTGGAAAACTCCAAGTCTGACTCATCAAGATCAACCTGCTCCTTTTGGGAAGGGGCTCCCAGGACAAGTGACTGGGGTTCAGACAGGGGAAGGGACTTGCTGAAGGTCACAGAGTGTATAAGTGCTAGAGCAAGTGGGATGACTTCCTTCAAAGCGGTAAGTCTATCCCATCTCCAGGATGTCAGGGAGCGGGGCAGAAGGGTCTATCGTGCTGACTCTATGTAGGTATGGCCAAGCAGTGTGGCTTCTTCTATAGTCAGAACATGGCACTTGCCGGGCAGTCAGGTTGTATTATTCATTTCACTTCTTCCAAAGCCTTGGGGGGATCTGAAGGAGGGACTGTGATTAGACTTCTGGGTTTCCTCAGTTCTCTTTTTAATTCCCTTTCAGTTACAATGTCTCCTTTTTCTTTTCCCAAGGGGTTGGGTAGGGTGTGGGGCTTCTGGCTTGGGAGCAAAGGGATGAATGGGATGACCCTGGAAGGTGTTCCCAATGCCACTTTCCTGTGGGTAGTGCCAACAGCTGCAGACCGCCATCGCAGAAGCGGAGCAGCGTGGGGAGATGGCGCTCAAGGACGCCAAGAAGAAGCTTGGAGATCTAGACACAGCCCTGCACCAGGCCAAGGAGGACCTGGCCAGGCTGCTTCGTGACTACCAGTCTCTCATGAACGTCAAGCTGGCCTTGGACGTGGAGATCGCCACCTACCGCAAGCTGCTGGAGAGCGAGGAGAGCAGGTGGCAGCCCCTCTGCTCCTCTGCATACCCTGGGGAGACCTGGAGTCTGTGGGTGGGACAGAGGGTGGTGGTGGTGCTCTAGGGCTCTCCTCCAACTCCCAGCTCCCCTGTTTCTGCTGTTCACTTCCTGGATGAATTGACTATCCATATCCTTTGGGGTGTCCGAGCTCAGCATCAAGGTTTATTTGGCCTGGTCAGGCTCAACTCCTTCCATTGGGAAAGACAGGAAGTTCTGTCCTTAGGGATGTGGGGTGCTCTCAGTGTCCCTACAGGAAGTGAGAGTGAAGGGAGACTTCAAAGCCTCCTGCCAAATTGTCTTTAGGCTTTGCCCAGAGGCCTTGAGTCCTGGATTGCCGCATACCCCTACTACTCATATCTCCAGGTCTTGTCCTTAGGCCCTGGCACCAAGTTGGTTGCATGTAGAGGCATGGGGAGGGAGGAAAGGTTAAACATGGATTTCCAGACCGCTGACCACTCCGGGCTCTTATTTCCCCTAGGATGTCCGGAGAGTGTCCCAGCGCAGTCAGTATCTGTAAGTATCCGCCACCCTCCTGCCCGTGCCTCCCCACCCCTCCCTGCCCGTGCCTCCCGGTCCAGGTCCTAAGGGGCCCTTCTTGGAGAGTCAGGGTTAAGGGGTCCGGCAGTGTGATCTTCCAGCGGTTTGCCGCATTACCCTGCTCTAGTCCTTTGGGGGGATTTCTGGGATCCCCCGGCCCCTGCCTCGACAGCTCTACTAAGCCAGAGCCTTTGCTTTGCAGCGGTGACTGGCAACTCTACCTCCGTGTGTGCAGGCGGCGCGACTAGCTTCGGGAGCGGCCTCTCTCTGGGCGGGGCTGGCGCGGCCAGCAAGGGTGGCTTCAGTGCCAACGTGAGCTACGGCACTGCCAAGGGCGGGCAGGTCTCAGGGGGAACCTCCATCCTGCGGAAGACCACCACGGTCAAGACCTCTAGCCGGAGATACTAGCAGCAAGGTTGTGTGGGCGGGGCTGGGCTGCGGTCCTTGAGCTGGCCACGCCTTCACAGCACTGCGGAGGCTGAGTATTCTTAGTGCACAATTTTCATACGGTTTGCATTTGGGAAAGGGCTCAAATTTACTCAGATTTTCTCCTTGGTGATGCAGTGGGATGGGAGGGAGGTTAGGGTCACCAGCTGGGTGACTTGGGGTGACCTGACCATTTTGATGGAGGAAGTAGGATCTGCTCTGAGTTCAGGGCAAGCTGGAGGAGGAGAGAGGAGGCAGCAGTGGTTCCCTGAGCCCTCCAACCTCCTCAGTTTCTCACCAGACGTCACCTTTGCCACCTCATGTCCTAGCCCCTGCCTGTGCCTGTGATGTGTCTCAATAAACAGCAACTACAGCAAGCTGCCTGTGGCTCCAGTCTGAATCCCCGGGGAACTGGCATGTGCCATTGGGCAGCACTCAGGGCACAGGTGCAGACTCCTACACTCCTCCTGCCTTCAGAACCAGGCGGGCTTCAGTCAGATCTCACCTTTGGCACTATTAGCTGTGTGAACTTGGGCACAGTCCTGAGCCTAGTTTCTTTCTTTGTAGAAAGCGCAGCTGTGAGGGGACATGGAAAGCATGTGGCTTAGGGAGCCCTCCCCCCAGCCCCCTTCTCTTCCCTGGATTCTCTGCACACACCTCAGGTGATTTCTCCCCCACCCCCCCTCATCTGGTCACCAATACAAACACACATTTAATTGGATTGTGTGCTTTATAGATACATTACCTTGCTCCAGGATTCGACAGGGACACAGGGCTCTCCATTTTCTAACCCAGGTAATGGAGGCTCTTAGGAGTCAGCTTGCGTGCCCTCTGTAGTGACAGATGAGTGGTGGCTAGGGCTTTTCAGGTCCCTCTCCTACTGAAGTTCCTTCACCCTCTCTACTTTCTGTCTCATAGGTCACCTCCTTTCCTGCTCACCTACCTGCACCTCCTCCCCAGCCTGGACTCTACTCCTCACTGACATGTAAAAGGTGGAGGCCCAGTTATTTCTTCCCCGTTCCACCCTGCCCACAGCCTATGCTCAGTTAGAGCCTCCTCTCCTGCCTGAGTGCTGCTGAGCACTGCTGAGCACAAGATCCTATGCTCTTAGCTGTGCTCCCCAGAGGACTCAGGAAGGTTGGTGCCAAGGCTGGGGGATACAAGCCGAGATTCCGAACCAAATCCTATTTTCCAGCCAGGGGACACAGCACCTTGACTTGGCAAACAACACTCCCCACACCCCCAACACCACTGAGCTTTTCCTCCAGGGGCTCCTCATGCACTCTTAGACTTTTGGGGATGAGAGCTTAGGCACTTGGATTCTCCAAGAGGCTAACTCAATCTCTCCAACAGTCTCTGATTTAAGCACTCTGAGAGGCTAACCCAATCTCTCCAACAACCCCATTTCCAGATGAGGAAAATAAGGCACAGAGTGGTTAAGTAACATTTTAGGGCCACAGAGCTGGATGTAGAATCCAAAAAAAATGTTGCCTCAAAGCCCAAGCTCCCCATTGGGTTATGCCACCCACAGAGAAAAAGAAATTGGTAGGCAGTTAGTCCAAACAGTTATTTCATGGGAGAGAAAGACTGTCGGTGGTGGTGGTGGGAATCTGGGTGCCTGAAAGCCACCAGAAGTTAATGGCAGAGTCAAAAGCAGCTCCATTGAAGGTAAATTTAGGGTCTAGAAGCTGAGCAATATAGTTTTACCCAGCTTGTCATCAAGCTCAGAAGTGACTTTGTAGACTGGGATCCTTCCCATGGGGCACTCCTAGTTGACGGATTCAGCGGGTGGGGAGGGAAGGCCCGCTGCAAGGGTAGGGCTGCTGTTCTATAGCCCGGTTTCTGCCCCTGTTGTCTGAAAGCTTCAGCAAGAGTGTTTGGCTGTGGGAAGGGTTGAAAGCCCCTGCTGGCACATGCCAGGGGCAAGAGACCAAGCTAGCTGATCCATGACCTTTTCTGGCCCTGGCCTGAAGAGCCCTACCTTCCTTCCAGCTTTCCTGGCCTCCCGAGCGCAGGTCTCTTCCATGCAGGATTTCTGATCCCTCTGCTGGCTCTGGTTCCCTCAGAGTGACTCAGGCCATGGGGCAATTGAGATTAGGTGACCCAGTGGGGCCAGGGAACCCACCTGACCAGAGAAGGCAAGATATTTTCCCACACTGTTCTGCAGGTTGGGGCTGACAGTAATAGAGGCCTCAGGATCTGTAATCCCAGGTTGAATGGGAAGGCTTCGCCTCCTGCATTCAGAAAGCTCTGAACGAACACACCCTCCCACTCCTGCTCCATGCCTGACAGCATCTGGCTTACTCCTCAGAGCCAGGCTTGGGCAGGTGGCCAAAGGAAGCAGGGTCACCAAGGGCAGTAGCAAAAGCCAAAGCTGTGTGTGCACAGGGCTGCAGCGGGAGTGTGAGACCAGTGTTCAATTGTCACCTCCTGGTGGACGCTTGTCTTTGCCTGTGCCCGTGTAGAAGGGGGGAGGAACAAAACAAAAAAACCTCTTCTTTGCTTCCCTTACCACAGGAACTAAACCATCTCACTTGGGAGGTTCTTGCTTGTGTCTACCTACAGTTTCTTATCTACAGGTTGAGGATTCTGCAAAGTATCAGCAATTCTGTTTTAATAAACTCACAGGATATACATCGAGAACAGAACATTCTTCTTGTTTGATCTGGGTTTATATATGTTTATAATTTACAATTACATTAATTTGTATTTAGTTAATTGGATGGCACAAGATTGGCCTTTGAGGACCATGTCATGACTTAATGAATATCTGTTAGGACAGGGTCACACAAACCAAGTCACCAGTCATACAGAGTAGGAACAGAAAGGACTGAGCTGGAGCGTGCCATGTTTCCCCAAGACCCTGCTGCTGTTCTGGAGCATCATCATCTGTGGGTGGCTGAGAATTCTGCACGGGGTAGACACCCACATAAAACAGTGTACAGAAAGCTAAGGTCATGAGCTTTGAGATCAAGCCTACAGCACTGGCTTCTTATGCCCATTATTTTTGAGCTGTTGAATCTCAGGAGAGAAAAACAACCTTTCTGAGCCTCAATGTCTCTTATCTAAAATGGCTGAGAAGAATAAAAGTGTCCCAAGAAAAGCTCCTGGTGTTGAGTATACGACAGACATTCCGAGAGAGTTGCTTCTACCCAGAATGCACTGGGCTTCTCTATTCTGCTTTTTGACTTGAAGGAACAGGCATATGCTTCAAGTAACCATCAGGGAAGTCTTCAGTCACGGCTTCGTGGTTTGGATGACCCCCAGGCACAAAATGAGGGAGACTGTGCATTATTATGTGTCATTTCTCTCAAAATCCCCGAGTCCCGGCTTCTTCTTCTTTTTGTTCTTTTTGTTTTTCAAGACAGAGTGTCTCTGCGTATCCTTGGCTGTCCTGGAACTCTCTCTGTAGACCAGGCTGGCCCCAAACTCACAGAGATCTGCCTGCCTCTGCCTCCAGAGTGCTGGAATTAAAGGCATGCACCGTTACTGTCTGGCTCTGACTTCCTTTTTGTTCAGTACTTGACATGACCATGTACTTGTGTAATTTTCTCCCAAGTTTGGAGTATTATAGTCCCACATACAAGACCCAGAAGTATGCCATGAGCCCCCTGGGGCTTTAACTGGCAAATCCCCATCAAAGCCTTAGCACCTATGGAGGTTAGAGGTGAGATCTGGGGGTGTGTGTAGAGAGAAGGGCAAGAGGGTGGCTCTCAAAACACCCCCCACCCCCACTGCCTGCATCAGATGGTCCTTGAAATCTGGAGTTTTGTCACCTTCTGGCTAAGCCACACCTATCCTCAGACTAGGGTGGGCATGCATAGGCCTGGATGCAGTGTCCCATAGTCCTTTTGTCCTTCACAGAGCTTGGCTCAAAACTGGTGCCCAGCAAACACTGGGGTAGAGGGACAGCACCTCTCTGCTCTGCCATGCTCACCCGCTCCAGCTTTCTGTGCACATCTGGGCTCCAGCTTTCTGTGCACATCTGGACTCCAGCCCTCCCAGTCTGGGCTCCGACCCTCCCAGGCCCCGAGTATGTTTACTGTAGCCAGCTGGACAGTGTCAGGGTAGAGGAGATAGGGGAGAGTTTTGAGGACTGACAGCTGAACTAGTCTAGTCTGGTCTTCCCTGTAGCTCCATCCCTAGGGCCTGACCCATGCTCATCTCCCCGACCCCTACCCTGAGTTATTTGTGCATCAGGGAAGCTTTTGGGGAACATATTTCATTAACATGGGGTGGCTCAGGCCTGTAGGGTTATCTAGGTTGCTGATGGCTGCTCCTTCACACATCTGGGCCATTTCCTCAGTGATGGATGGAGGAAAGAACACAGATGCATTGGATTTCCTAGTGCCTGGACAGGATGAGAATGAGTGCCTGTTGGCCTCCAATGCACTGGGTACCTTGGGTACATTGTCTTACCAACTATGCACAGGGACATGTCTTGTTTTACATATGAGTTGGCTGGGCTCAGAGGGTCAGGTGACCACCCTAGGCTGCATAGCTAATAGTGAGAAATCTGATATAGTTCATTTAGGAGGATCTCAAATTCTAGGCGTAAAAATAGGACTTTGCATCTTATACACGGCTGGGAGGAGGGGCCCCAATTATCACCATTCTGCCGAAGCTGTCCTCAGAATCGAGAATGTTAGAAACTTCTTTCCAAAATTCTGGGATCACATTGGAAAAACCTAATGTGCTATGTTCTGGGGAAGCCCAGTGGGCCCCGGGGTGGCCACAGGCCACATGTTGAAATCCCAGACAGGAGCTCCTTTGGATCTTGCTTGGAAAGGCTACCAGGCTGGAACGGTAAGAAAAGAGCCTCATTTCCTAGGTGAACACAGGACCAAGGACGAATGGAGGATAAGAACGATGGATACAGAGCCTGAGAGCAGCTTGTGACAGCTTACTGAGCACCCATCCGTGATCACGATCTCACTTATCTTGAGAGGAAAGGTAAATATTTGCATTCTCTCCAATTTACGAGTACCGAGGCTGAGCTCGGAGAGCGGCTTGTTCAGGTCAGGGTGTGTAGCCTGGCAGTGGCAAGCTGTGCCCTGGAACCCAGGTTCTAGGTCCCAGAGTCTGTGGCATGAAATTAGGGGTGACAGGGCTATGTGTCTGGGGCAGGAGCCCCATGAGGCTGGCCAGGAAGGTGGAAGGGCAGCGGGGCTTGGCAAGGCTGAGCCAGGTGGGCTGTGATGCAGGAGGCCCTGGGGCACCAGCTCAGGGAGGGGACGGGACCGTAAGCCTTGCCCTCCCAGTGACTTCTGTAGGTGTGTTTAGTGACATGCTCAGCAGGTGCAAGAAAGATGGGCCTGTGCCAAAGGCCCAGCCCAGGGATGCTTCGGATTTTTCCCTTTATGCCCCTGAAACCAAGCCCTGCTGCTCCAGCCCATATAAGCTACGAGGGCCAAGGGCTCTGGCATTCACGACCTGGCCCTCGCTTCGCTTCTCTTCTACGCTCATCGCAGCTGCCTCCTCTCTCAGCCATGATTGCCAGACAGTCAAGTGTCCGCGGAGTCTCCCGGGGCTTTAGCAGTGGCTCAGCCATTGCCGCTGGAGTCAAGCGGGTGGCCTTCAGCTCGGCCTCCATGTCTGGAGGTGCAGGCCGGTGCTCCTCTGGGGGCTTTGGCAGCAGGAGTCTCTACAACCTCGGGGGTCACAAGAGTATCTCCATGAGCGTGGCTGGGTCCTGCCAAGGTGGTGGCTACGGTGGTGTCGGAGGCTACGGTGGTGCCGGAGGCTTCGGTGGTGCTGGAGGCTTCGGTGTTGGAGGCTTCGGTGCCGGGTTTGGTGCTGGCGGCTTTGGCGGTGGCTTTGGAGGTTCCTTCAACGGTCGAGGTGGCTTCCCCGTCTGTCCTGCTGGAGGTATTCAGGAAGTCACCATCAACCAGAGCCTGCTGACACCTCTTCAGGTGGAGATTGACCCAGAGATCCAGAAAGTCCGCACTGCAGAGCGTGAGCAGATCAAGACCCTCAACAACAAATTCGCTTCCTTCATTGACAAGGCGAGTGAGCCCGACATGAGCAGAGGGTGGTGGGAATGAGTCCTGTGGCCATGGGTCTTAGCCAGGAGGTCATCTCGTACCTACTTCTGTCTCTGGGTGAAACCACTCGTTTCTGAGGCTGCTTGAAGTGCAGAGGGGATGCCCTTTGCCTTTTCTAATCCAGCTTCCATTCTCCTGCAAGAGCTGGAGATCCCCCACACCCCAGGCTCAATTGTGGTCATGTGTCGTGGAGTCTAGTTCTCAGCTCCATGGCTAGGGACCAGTGTGATACTCCTGCTCAGGCTGTTCTGGGTCACTGTGCATCAAGGTTTTGGTTCCTTTAGGTATTTGAGACAAGAGCGAACCACCTTGAGAGAATGTGTGGGTACACTTGCTCTTCCCACTGGCTCAGATAAGCCTATAGTGGAGGCTTCACTGTGACCCCAGGGATAGACTGGAGCTCCAGACTGAGAGCTTTTGGTGCCTACTTGCCACATCCCTTTTCCTCTCACCTTTTGGGTTCAGAGGTGGGACTCTCATTTGTTGTATATAACATGGAGATGCTCTGCTAGGCCACCCCTTCTGCTGGCTAGGTGCTTTAGAAAGGGAAGGCTCCAGGAAGTCTTCGTCAGGGTGGATTCTAGCTGAGTCTCAGAACATGTATGGACTTAGCTGCATACAGATTCAGGAAACAAGGGTTTCCTCTGTAGCTCATGTTGGCTTCAAACTCATGGCGCTCCTGCCTCAGCCTCTGGAGTGCTGGGTCTCACAGGCACACCGCCACACTTAGCTTATTTTCAAAGTCTCTGGTGAATGTGTCTGTTCTTCTATGTGGGTCAGGATCCCTTGAACGTAAGCAGCGGCCAACTGTGCTTGTACCTCCCGGTCACATTTGATTTGATGATTTCACAGACACTTCTGTTCTGGGCCCTTGGTCTGCTGTGGTTAGAAAGCTGTTTACCTGCTGTACTGTCAACCCTACACTTGTTCTCCAAGCTATGTGTCCCTTAGACTGCTATGGGCCCAGTGACATGCTTGTCATGATGGCGCCCTGGGCTTGCTATGTGGTGGCCCAAGCTGGGTGACTCTTAGGTGGTCTGGCTGCCTGGACCACCTAGGCTGGAGCTGGCCGCAGACCACCCTCCTGCTGCAGCTTCTGGCCCTTACTAGCAGCCTGTGTCTTTTTTCAACAACAGGTGCGGTTTTTAGAACAGCAGAACAAGGTCCTGGAGACCAAATGGAACCTCCTCCAGCAGCAGACCACCAGCACATCCCCCAGAAACCTGGATCCTTTCTTTGAGACTTACATCAATGCCCTGAGGAAACATCTGGACTCTCTGACCAACGACAAAGGGCGCCTACAGTCAGAGCTGAAGCTCATGCAGGACAGTGTGGAGGACTTCAAGGCCAAGTACGTGAAGAGAGGGAGGGCTGGCTCACATCCAGGCTCCTTTCCAGCGGCTTGGGACCTCAGGAATCCACAGCTGGGCGAAAGCTCCTCTAAGCCAACTCTCATATTCAAATGGTCACGTTTTTCACAGGCAGAGGCCAAGGAGCCACTAGTTGCTTTAATCAGTGATAGATTTAGGTTCCAGGGTTTGCTGGGTACAAAGAGGTTCAGAAAAAAAATGGATCAATAGTAGCATTAGCCTGGCTATAGGTTGGAATATAGATTGGTATATAGATTTGTAAAGAGGTGGAGCCAACTGAATACTGATTTGTGGTGGTGGTGGTGGTGGTGGTGGTGGTGGTGGTGGTGGTGGTGTGTGTGTGAGACCTTAGGTGAGTTTCTCGAAATCTCTGAGCTTTGGCTTTCTTAGTCTTTAATAGGAGTAGTATTCTTACCTTGTGTTGTGAGAGTTGATGGAATAGGTAGTAGGGACGGGGCAGATAGGACATACACTGGACAAGCAATACACAGTAGCTTTACTTTTGCTCTCTGGAGGATGGGGCTGAGAAAATGAGCACATTTACACACCGAGAAGGGGAACTAGAGTGTTTGCCTAGAATTTAAAATCAGGGCAGTCTTCCCAATGATCTAATCTGACCACTGCACTGAGGTTTCCCCTAACATCTTGTCCCCTGAAAACAGTCTTTCTGATGCTTGTTTTTTATTGTCTCTGAATAAACCAGGGCCAAGGTGTTAGCCTCATGGGTAGTACACTTGAGTGCTACTTATGATCTGGATGTTTCCAAACTCTTAGATGTTTGGGAATAAGCAGTGGAGCTTAGAAAAGTAGCTCATGGTGGTCTTGTCTTCCTGTCCCCACCCCCAGGTATGAAGATGAGATCAACAAGCGCACAGCTGCGGAGAACGACTTTGTGGTCCTGAAGAAGGTAAGCCAGGAAGACTGAAGAAGACGGCAGGAAGAGCTTGTAGCATCCCTCCCTGTTGGAAGTGGCTCTTGGCTTAAGTCATGTGTTTAGCCCATCTCTGCAAGGAAGATAAAGATCTTCCTTGGCTCTATCTGGGATTGTGGTATCAAAGGAAGTGGGTGATGGGGTGAGATCTATAAGGAAGTAAGTGTGTGAGGAAAACGCATCTAGACAGTGAACTTCATGTATTCTGAGGGCTTTACACCTTTGCTGTAAAATGCTATCAGGGCACCTGGAGGTGTTGATCAGCTGTACTTCCTCCTCCTTATCTCTTCTTCCCCCTTCTTCATCCTCCTCTTTTTTCTCCTCGTCTACCTCTGTAGGATGTGGATGCTGCCTACATGATCAAGGTGGACTTGGAGGCCAAGGTGGACAGCCTTAAGGATGAGATCAACTTCCTGAGGGTCCTCTATGAAGCGGTGAGGCCTCCGTCCTCCATTTAGAGGAGAGCGACCCCTATCTATGATGAGGCTGTGGGTTGGAAGTCAAGATTCTTAATAGATTCCAACAATTTATGTCAAGGCAGTAGGTTCTTGGCAAGATCATGGAGAGAAAAGACCAAAGTGAGAGACTCAGTGCAGAGTTTCTCAGGACCAGATGAAAAGAACTTAGGGCTGGAGGTTGCATGGGGGGAAGTCACTGCTGCTCATCATGTTTCCATTCTGTTGTCTTCCACACATAGAGCCCCTGCCTGGTTACACTCAGAGCATTTACATTCTTGAGGATCAGTAAAGACTAGAGCCATTGCGTTTCTGTCCAGAGGAGTTGCCAACTGTTTATTTCTCTCTCTCCCCTCTCCCTACACATGGGGACTATTAACTCTGGTTCCATCAGACCTGTTTCACAGTCATTTCCATGGAAATGGGAGGATGGTGTCAGAGATCAGGGGAGACTGACTCTACTGGGGTCTGATGTGAGACATGGGCCTTGTAGGAGCTGTCCCAGATGCAGACGCATGTCTCAGACACATCTGTGGTGCTGTCCATGGATAATAACCGGAACCTGGACTTGGATGGCATCATTGCTGAGGTCCGAGCCCAGTATGAGGAGATTGCCCAGAGGAGCAAGGCTGAGGTCGAGTCCTGGTACCAGATCAAGGTAGGTGTGTGAGATGAGTGGATCCTCTAGATACCACTGATCCTTGTTTGACTTTGGATCTCATGGCATTTGGTACTAAACTTTCACTTGTGGTTACCCTCACTGGGTCTGCCGTATAACCTCAGAGCCCTGTTCCCCTGGGAATCAGGTCCAGCAGCTCCAGAATTCAGCTGACCAACAAGGAGATAGCTTGAAGAGTACCAAGAATGAGATCTCAGAACTCAACAGGATGATCCAGAGGCTGCGGGCAGAGATTGAGAACATCAAGAAGCAGGTGGGTGTGGGTGCCTTTATGGAGGGACAAGCAGAGAAGGGGCGAGGCTGGGAGATTCCAGGCTTGCCTATACGGTCTTTGTACCTCATGATACCAACCACACAGATCTCCTCAGAATGTCTTGTTTAATATGATGTGATATCCCAAACACAGGGCTCCTGGCTAGTCTTCCCTGGTTTTCGTATATCTTTATCTTGTTGTTCTGGTGAGGTTATGGTGAGCTCTGTGGTCTTGCCTCATGCCTGCATGAAAGTGTTCTGTCTGGAAGGAATGGGACTCTTTTTTTTTTTTTTTTTTTTTTTTCTGAGACAGGGTTTCTTTGTGTAGCCCTGGCTGTCCTGGAACTTGCTCTGTAGACTAGGCTGGCCTCCAACTCAGAGATCCACCTGCCTCTGCCTCCCAAGTGCTGGGATTAAAGGTGTGCACCACCACCGCCCAGTTAGGAATGGGACTCTTGAGTCAGGAAAGGTGGGGAGAAGAATAAACAGAATTCCAGCATCTTAACCAAGGGAAGCTGGCCCAGGAGGAGGAACAGGTATGAAGTTCTCTGAAGCAGGGAACTGATGTTGTCCCTCAATGCCCCTGTCTACAGTGCCAGACTCTGCAGGCATCTGTGGCTGATGCAGAGCAGCGTGGGGAGGTGGCCCTTAAAGATGCCTACAGCAAACGTACAGAGCTGGAGGCTGCCCTGCAGAAGGCCAAGGAGGACCTGGCTCGGCTGCTGCGTGACTACCAGGCTCTGATGAACGTTAAGCTGGCCCTGGATGTGGAGATTGCCACCTACCGCAAGCTGCTGGAGGGCGAGGAGTGCAGGTGAGGGAGACTTGGGTTTGGGGGGTCAGGACTCTGATGGACTTCTTGCTGCAGTGATGTCTTGGTACTTTCTGACCAGGACCAGCAGAGCATAGGTTTGATACTCGGCTGTTACTGCGTGGCTGCTCAAGGCTGAGATAAGCACATAATATCTTTGTGTGGAAGGACAAGGGGTTCTGTTCTGTGTGGCTCATGACTCTTTCTCCCCAACAGGATGTCTGGAGAATGCCAGAGTGCTGTGAGCATCTGTAAGTCCCTTCTGCACCATGCCATCTATTCCTCTGGGTCTGGGCTGGGGACTACTGGAATTGAGAATAACTGTGCTTCATCTCTTCTTCCAGCGGTGGTCGGCGGCAGTGCCAGCATTGGAGGTAGTGCCTGCATTGGCGGTAGTGCCGGCATCGGCCTTGGCCTGGGTAGTGGTTTTGGCTCTGGTTCTGGTTCTGGAAGTGGCTTTGGATTTGGTGGTGGCGTCTACGGCAGTTCTGGTACCAAGATCACCTCTGCCACCACCGTGACCAAGAGGTCCCAGCGATAGAAGAGACAGGATCCTGATGCCCGGAGCCCAGCAGGGTCGGCTGTTGCTGGTGTCTCAAGCTCCTTCACTTCCTCTCCACGCTTCCTTCCCAGTGCTCATCTTGTCAGAGTCTCCTTCCCTCTGCCCTGGTTCCTCAGTTCCGGGATGATCCTGGCTGTGGTGTGACCTCTGCCCTTTTGGAGCTTGGTAGCTTCTTGGTGACCCTCCTGCAATGGGAGGGGTGTCTGATTTCACCCCAATGGACAGAAGGGATGAAGATCAGAAACTCCTTCTTCAAAACTATCAGGGTCCCATGCGGCCCCTCCAGTCACACCGCCCTCCACCAGATCCTGGACATCCATCTGCTGCAACTATGGTCATTCTCCACCACCTGGCAGCAATGGACTCTGCAAGGTTACAACAAAGACTGCTTGGTGTCTTGTTCAACTCTGTTCGCCTCTCTATTCATCCCCAATAAAATGCTTTTGTCATTCATTCTGAGTGGTTGACGTTGTATCCTGTGGAAAAGGCTCTAGAAGCCCATTTACTTAGATAATTTAGGTAAAGGTCTGAGGATCTGTCTGTACAGATCAAGGTCACTTTCTCAGGCTCCCCTTTCCAAGGTGCAGAAAGTACTGCTGGCGGACATGCAGGATATGGACCCAAAGGCTGCCCAGAGGGCAGGGGGACAGATTCACAAAACCCCAACTCTATGAAAGATGCTTGCTGTAGGATGACCTGGGGCAGGATGTCTCAGTGTTGAACCTGGGATCAACCTGGAGGCTGAGTCTGGAGGTATACAGGGCATCTGGTAGTCCAGTGCCTTTCCTGTATACAGAACACGAAGGTTAGGGAATAGCATGGACTCAGTGTCTAGCAAGAAATCTTTGTTCTTATTTGCTGGTGTCTGGGATCCAACCCAAGGTCCTGCACATGCTTTGTGTGTTCTCCGAGCTACACTCCAGCCAGAGGCCTCCCTGTGTTATGCAGTTCCATGCTTGGGATATCAATGGACCTGAGAGGCTTTCAGGAACCTGTCCTGAGAACTAACAAGGTCATGAGTGTTGGATGGAGGAGAGCAGGCATGTTCTTTCAGAGTCAGAAGGCTTTGCTTTCTTCTCCACTTCCTTGGGCTAACTGGGCTTCAGTCTGGGCTGCTGCCCCTGAGAGAAGGGGGAAGGGTGGAGGACAGGCAGGCTTTCTGGAGCAAGGAAGGGGGACACTTCTTGGTTGGGGTGTCCCTGGAGATTCTGTTTGGTGCTGTGCTGCAGGGGGAGAGGACAGTTTGAGGAGAGGTCTTGGTGTAGCCTTTGAGGACATTCTGTTTCAGTTCCGGATAGGGAACAATGCTACCTCCCCCTTCTAAAAACAGACAGAATATACAGCTCCCATCTCAGCCTGACCCACCTTTCCCATGGCAAGTGCCACCTTTCCCCTTGAATTCTGGCCTGATGGTGCAGTGGGGGAATGTGGAAAGGTTTTGCCCATGCCTGGACTTACCCATGGGGCCCTCAAACAAACACTGAGGCCATATGGGGTTTCTCTTCCTCTGGGACAGAACAGAGAGCATTGACATGGGGCTATGTTCTTGGGAGAGGTTCCTGGCCCAGAGCAATCTGTCTTTCTGGAGCCCAACCCTGATCTCTCCATTGTCTGCCCTGGGCTGGCTGCCCTCTGTGTCATGGGTGTCAAAGCAGGAAGCACTGTAGCCTGTTAAGTGGCTTCCATTTCTTCCTCACTGTGCCCTGCCCCTGGGAAAACACCTGCTCAGCTCTTTTTTGAGTTTCTGGGGTGGGGAAGAGGAGTTAAGGGTTGAGAGTGAGGGCAAAGCTCTCTGCTCTTTTACCAGAAGACCACAGGCTGCCTTAGCCCCTTCTCCTCACGCTTCTGCCCCAGAGGAGTGTGGAAGTGGCTAGCCCATGGGGCTGTAGGGTCTGTCTGGCCTCTGCAGGGGCAGTTAATGATCTAGTCCATCGAGGCAGCTATAGAGGAGATGCACGCAAGTGTGTCTTGGAGTCAATGTGGCTACGTGAAGAGGCAACCGGCCATGAGAGTCTTGGTGTTTTATTTATACGAGACTCCTGCCTTTTATAAAAGAGGAAAACCAAGCTGGAGTGGTACACACTGTAATCCCCATGCTGCAGAAGCCGAGACAGAGGCAGTGCTGAAGGTTTCTGGCCCATCCGGGCTACATGGAAAGACCTGGTCTCAAAAACCAACCAGTCAGCAAACCCAGCACACAACAAACTAACAACAACAAGACCAAAGAAAGGAAAAAAGGGAGGAAGGAAGAAGAGAAAACATTAATGTGGTCTGTTTCTGAGCAGTCTGTTAGCCTAGCCAGGGGAAGGAGGGGCCAAGGGGAGGTAGAATCATAAGCATCTATTCAAAGCCTTCGGTATGTCAAGGGTGGGAGTGAACTCTATCCCTGAGGAGAAGTGTCTGAGGACAGGAGTGTGACCAGGAAGCCTTGGTGGGGGCTGGATGCCCGGGACCCAGGCTCACTGCTGCCTGACCTTGTGCCGGGCAAGACTGTCCTACACTGCAACTGTACCGCTTCCTGTGTCTTGGATTTGATACTTGATGATTCAAGGGAGAAGTTTAGATAAAGATGTGCAGAAGCTCAACAAAAAGGTTTTTTTTTTCCCTCTATGTAGCTCTGGCTGTCCTGGAACTCACTCAGTAGCCCAGGATGACCTCAAACTCAGAGATCTGCCTTCCTCTGCCTCCTGAGTGTTGGGATTAAAGATGTGCACCACCACACCGGGCTTGTGAGAAACGTTTTTCACTGTCACCTGCCAACCAACCATCTATCCACTCATCCATCATTCATCATTTCAACACACAGCCCAGAAGCCCTGGCTGGAATCATCACGATGTCCATTTCTGTATGTCTGTCTTTTAGTGGCTGTTTAATAAACGGTTACGGAATGAACCAACAAACTGCTGTTGGCTGAATGCCCAGCCTGTGCTAGGCAATGTATGGACCCCAAAACAAAAGGAATTAGATGAGTCTTTGGGGGAGGTTTTGGTATAGATGGTCATGTCTATATCTTAATGACTTGGTAGTCAAATAGACAGATGAACGCCATTGGGAGCTACAAACCAAAGCAATGGCTGTCCAGGGGAAGGTGAGATGACTTCCAGTCTTGGTAGAGGGCTTGGAAACACCAGAAAGCATCACACAGGAGATGGTATCACACAGGGCTAGAGTGCCGGGGGTGGGGGAATTGAGGGGTGGGGTAGGGCGGGAGGGGGGAGTAAGTGCTCTCCCCGCAGGACTCTCAGGGAAGCTTCTTCTTCAGTAAGTCTGTCAGAGGCTGCCCTGTGCTGAACACCACTGCTGGGTCTCCCTTAGGCCTCTTTGGGTAGATTTTGAGTACACCCCTTTCTCCGAGCAGTGCCCTGATAGGTGACAGCATCTCTCCCACATCCTGGAGTTCTTGTTTGATGCAGCAGTCATGGGCTTTGGGGGACAGGGGCTTCCCTTGACAATCCTGTCTGTGAACACCTTTTCTGTGTTGGCTTTGTGGGAGGCCACAGGGACAGAGAGGTCATGACAGATGAGGCTGATGCAAAGGAGGATGTAGTCTGAGTATGGAGCATGACTTTGGGAGTCTTGGGGACAGACACATTACCCACAGACATTCAGAATTTAAGAGGGTGTTGAGAGCCATTGTAGATATCACCAAGGATCTATAAGTACCATGGAGAAGGGATTCAAGGAAGACTCTTGGAGGAAGTGACCCTTGTCTAGATATAGTAGCCAAGGAAGTGGCCAGGTGAAGAGTGTGGACCTGGAGCTGGGGAAGGGCCCAGGGATGAAGGACTTCCGAGCAGTAAGAATACCAGAGTGAAGGCTTCCAGATGTGACTCAGGGCAGAATGTGACTAAGCCAAAGGCAGCTTAGTGTTCCTGGAGATGAAGGGCAAGGAGTAGAAGCCACGCTGTGGAGGACTCTAGTGTGGCTGATTGTTTGGGGCTTCAGCCTGTGTCCTAAGACTAAAAATTAGCTCAGACCAAGGTGTCTGAATAAGTTAGCTCAGACAGAGAAGGGGAGGGTCTCCACGGGCCGGTCTGGAGCCCAGATCCGGTTTTGGGCATGAGCACCCTCTCCCCTGCTGAAGGGGAGGGTCTCCACGGGCCGGCCCGGAGCCCAGGCCCTGCTTTGGGCATGAGCACCCTCTCCCCTGCTCTGTAGCTGTCACTTGTGACTGCTCTGCCTCTTTCCACTCTTGGTCACTCTCTGGATTACGAGGTTTCTTGTCACCTCCTTGTCTCCTGATAGATGTATTCCTTGTTCTTCACAATATTTCTTCAACATTCTCAATACCATCTACACGCTAGGGGCCATGGATGGCTGTTGCTAATCTCTTTAGACTACTCCAGCGGCCATGGCCACCTGAGTCCTTCCAACCACACTCACAACCTCCATGTTAGCTCCCATGGAATTCCCCCAGTTCTTTAGTAGAGAGAGATCCTACTAAATCCATGGAAAAATAAATGTAGATTTCCCCCTGAACTCTGCCTTCTCCAGGTTAAATGATGGCGTCAAGATCTTTCTACCCCCTCCTTCCTTTTTGTTTCAGCGATGTAGCTAGTAAGTTCCTAAAGTCTTTCTGGAACTTTCTGAGAGGGCAAGGCTATATTTCTGTTGCTGAGGGACTCCTCAGGGGCAAGGGCTGCTGGGATACCAGACTTAGCACGTGTTTAATCACAGGAATCTCACCAGAGCAGTTTCCAGCTCAAACTCTCACTCCAGTGGCCTGAAACTTGTAATTTTTTTTTTGTGTAGCCCCCTCTGCTCATCCCTGCAGGAGGCGATGGAAGCCAGTTTTGCAAAGATAGGACAAAAGGAAGGAGGGCGGAGCGGCTCTCACCTGTTCCCCCTGGATCCCTGCAGTCTACCTTTTACACAGCAGCCAGAGTGAGTCTTTCAATGCCAGCTCATGTCTTACTCATGTCTCCATGGTTTGACCTCAATGGCTCCCCTCTCAGTGAAAAAGCCAGCCTCATGTGGCCCTATGTGACCTTCCTCCCAGCTACTCAGACCTTATCATAGAGGCCTGTCTCCCCCTCTCATTGCTTCAGCTATTGATTGATCCTTCAGGACCTCTCCCCAGTCCCACCTCAGGGCACTCATGGATGTCTATGTTTTGGGACCCTTTCTTCCAGATGTCTGCATGCTTGCTCCTCACTGTATTTACCGGACAGGTCCACAAGGCAACCGCATGAAATAGCTCCCTTACTATACTTCTCCCTTTTTACTTGTAGATTCATTTATGTGCATGGATTTTTTGCCTACATGTATGTCTGGGTACCATGTGCATGCCTGGTGCCCATGGAGATCAGATGGCGAGGGTAGGATCCTCTGAACTGGAATTATGGATGGCTATGAGCCACCATGTGGTGCTGGAAACTGAACCCGGTTCCTCTGCAAGGGCAACAGGTGCTCTTTATCATGTAACCATTTGTCCAGTCCAACCTTGTATTACTACACTTCTTCCATAGCTGCTGCTGCTTCTTCTTCTTCTTCTTCTTCTTCTTCTTCTTCTTCTTCTTCTTCTTCTTCTTCTTCTTCTTCTTCTTCTTCATCTCCTCCTCCTCTTCTTCATCTCCTCCTCCTCTTCTTCTTGTTCTTCCTCTTCCTCCTCCTCTTCCTTTCACTGACCTTCCTCCTCCTCTTCTTCTCTCTCCTAGTCCTCCTCCTCCACCTTCCTTTTTAGACAAGGTTTTGCTATGTAGCCTGTACTGACCTAGAACTCATGACCCTCCTGTTTCTGCCTCTCGAGGGTGCTTCCATACCTTACCCTTCCATAACATCTCTACTTCCTGGTGAATGTTTCACATATATTTGTCTCCTGTCTGTCTCCTTACACAAGCAGGGTTTTCCTATGTTTTGGCCCTGATTTTTTTTTTTTTTTTGTTGTTGTTGAATTGACGTTTCCTGTTTCTGGGACTTGGATTGACACTGGGGGAATGACAATGCAGAGAACAAGATAGGAAGAGTTAGAGAAACCTCAAGGTGATGTCTGTAACTACATATGGTTTCTTTGGAGGTATGTAAACAGACGAGTATTTGGAGTCTCGGGTTTTGCCAAAGTCTGATCAATACAGAGATCTGTGAACTTTGCATTTTCTTTGTCCTTAGAAGATGGTCACAAGCCACACAGCTACTGCCTCCTGCACTGAGCCTGGGAGGGAGGGAGAGCCCAGGGAGCCGACGATGCTGGTTCCTGGCTTTGACTGTAGGAAAGGGAAGTGACAGGGCCAGTATTTTGTCTCCAAGTTCAGCACAAAGCCGGGCATACCGTGGACACATAATAATCATGTTCTGGCTGGAGCAAACTGTGTCACTATTTGTGGGCGTCATTCTCCAGGGTTGTGAGTGGACTCTGCCATCTCCCTTACCCAGGTCACTCACTATTCTTTCACGTCACCTTTCCGGAGCTGAGTTCTATTTTGGTGGGTAGACAGACCAAAGTTGATCCCCTGGTGACAGGTCAAGTGCCTCTTGGCTCCTGTGTCATTACACTGAGAAGTACTGTGCGTGGGGGCGGAGCCCTGCCAGGCTCCCCACAGGGCAAGCCTGCCACTCGGGCACTCAGCTTATCTTTACCGTGTGCTTTGTGGCTCGGAACAAATCTACTGCCTTTTGGTAAAGCCCAGCCCGCAAGCTTTGGGGATTAATTATCTGTCCTTCCCTTGAGCCCTGCAGCCTGGTCAAAGGCATATAAAGGGATTCATTCTCCCCGGGCCTTTATTCCTCCGCGCTATTCTGCCAACTTTTACTGTCCCTGCTTGCTTCGCCCGCTTTTCTGTCACCAGGCTCCTCACCATGAGCAGACAAGTCTATAAGACACCAGGTGGGGGGAGCCAGGGCTTCTCTAGCTGGTCAGCTGTGGAGTTTGGCAGCACCAGGAAGAACTATACAGCTCGCTCAGGGGCAGCTAGTGTAAGGGCTTATGGGATCCGGAGCAGAGCACCTGCCTTTGGCAGTAGAATTCTCTACGGCCTGGGTGGCAACAGGAACCTCTCTATTAGTGTGGCAGCTGGTGGCTCCCAGACTGGTGGCTTTCCAGAAAGCTATGGCGCTGGCTCTGGGAATTGCTTTGGTGGTGCCAGAGGAATGGGAGGTGGCATTGGGAGACCTGGTGTCTTTGGACCGGCTGGTGTCTTTACGAGGCCTAGAATCTCTGGCCCTGGGGTAATCCAGGAAGTGACCATCAACAAGAGCCTCCTGCAGCTCCTCAATGTGGGGACTGAACCCCAGGCTGTGGAAATGAAGGTCAAAGAGTACGAAGTGATCAAGGCCCTCAATGACAGACTCGCCTCCTTCCTTGACAAGGTAGTGAAACTCTGACTCCCATTCCTACACAAGAGACTTTGAATCTGACATTTAGACACTGTTTACATGTGTCGAGAGGGTGAGGGGGTTCTAGGCAGAGCCATGGGTCTGGGATGATAGTCAGGGCTGATGCTCTCGCCGCTTTAGTCAGGTAGGACGAACACATGTGTGGAAAGACCCAAACATCACCACGTGCTGCTTGTCTGAACCTCTGCTCAATTCTCCCACCTGGAGCCTTACGTAGGTCTGGGCCTGCAGAGCTGGAGCCCAGGGCATCACCGGCCACAAATGGTCTGACCTAGAAACAAAGCATTGGGGGTGTCAGCCGTCCTTTGAGGCTTTTCCCTCTGTCCTGCTGCGCTGGCAAACCGGGCTAGCATCCACGAGGAGTTAGAGAGTTCTAAGTTGAGCCCTAGTTTCAGGGGGCTATGGGAAGCTGGTGCCCTTTGCACCTCTACTCAACCTAGCACAGAAGGTTCTGGCCCACGTTGTGACTTCACTTTAACCTGGTATAGCTTCCTTGGGGCTGTTTCCCCTCTAAGCTGAAGAGAAGTGATGTTGTGCCAATGGACATGTCAACTAGGGGCAGTTCTCAATGGCTCGTGGCCTGGAGGGCTTCAGTGGCCATGGATTCTGTGATTTAAAACAAAACAAAACAAAACAAAACAAAGCCACTGGGCGGTGGTGGCGCACGCCTTTAATACCAGCACTCCACTCGGGAGGCAGAGCCAGGTGGATCTTTGTGAGTTCGAGGCCAGCCTGGTCTACAGAGCAAGTTCCAGGATAGACTCCAAAGCTACACAGAGAAACCCTGTCTCAAAAAACCAAAACCAAGAACAAAAACCAAAACTAAAACCAAAACCAAAACCAAAACCAAAACCAAAACCAAAACTAAAACCAAAACTAAAACCAAAACCAAGAACAAAAACCAAAACCAAAACCAAAACCAAAAACCCACTGCTGCAGAGTGATTTTGCAGTGTGCCCTGTATTTTGGGGAGTCAGGATCACACTGAAGTCCCTAGAATATCCAGGGGTTCCCTTTACAGATCTGTATCTTGTGTGGGGACTCTTCCTCTATGATCTTTCAAGCTATGCTTTACCTTCAGTGCCCTGGTTGATGAATTGCCTGACCACAGTTCGTGCAGCTACAGGAAGAGTCCTACTCCACATCTGCCTTTGTGCAGACAGACCACGAGCTAGACGCCCAGACCGACCTGCACTGACTAACGAAGGCCCTCCATGGCTCTGCAGTGTTGCCTGATGCTGCAGCCTCACTGTCCTGTAGGCACATTTCTCAGAACGACATAACAAGGCCCTGGAGACCGCATGGGAGCTACTCCAGCAGCAGGGTCCCAGTTCCATCACTAGCACCAGCAGCCTTGACTCTCATTTTGAGAGCTTCGTCAGCTCTCTGCGCGGCGACTTGGATGACATCACTTTGGAGAGAGGCCACCTGGATTCAGGGCTGAGGGACGTGCGAGCACAGTGGCAGACTACACAAAGAAGTGAGTGACAAGTGGGAGCAGGTAGCTGTCATAGGCCACTCCTCCCAGAGTCTCGGTACTGCCTGAGTCCTGACTACTGTGCAGTGGTGTTACCTAACATGTTTCCCTTCTCTTACTTCCATGGGGACAGTAGGGTTCATTAGGTCCCCCGCCTCTTTCCTTCTCCAAGCACAGATATAGTCTACACAGAGAACTTGTTGCAAGAGAGATGGGTTTATTAGAGCTGAAGCACTTCCTCATGGTTGAGGAAGATCATGGTTCTAGGATGTGAAAGGTTCTGAGGCAG
>CABHPR010120333.1:0-20916 GCA_902168415.1 Peromyscus melanophrys
TCTCTCTCTCTCTCTCTCTCTCTCTCTCTCTCTCTCTCTCTCTCTGATTGTTGGAGACAAGGTTTGTCTGTGTAGTTTTGGTGCCTGTCCTGGATCTCACTTTCTAGACCACGCTGGCCTCAAACTCACAGAGATCCGCCTGGCTCTGCCTCCTGAGTGCTGGGATTAAAGGTGTATGCCACCACCGCCTGGCTGAGTATCTCTTTTAAAATCTTAAATTCCCTCCAACTTTAGCTGGCATGCTAGTTTCAAAATTAAAATTATCATCAATTCTTTTAAAAAATATCATATTACATATCATGTTTAGATGTAGTTTCCTAATATTTTCAATTCTTAAGTACATTTGAACAACTTGACTACTTTTTAATGGTAAATGTTTGTCATTTTGTTATTTGAAGATCTTGGAGACAATTTTATCAAAGGACAAGCTCTTCAGAAGCCTCTGCTCTCTCTATCCTTACAGATTCTGGACTAGTCTGGGGGTTTTCTATTTTGTTTTTAAACCTCTTGTTCCCTCTGGATACAGTGTTACATTCCTGATGGCTTGGTGTTACTTGACTATTATAAAGTCACTGGGAACCTCAGAAGTTGATCCAACACGAGTTCACCTATGATGTTATTAGTGTCGTTTTTTTGTAGACAGTATGGGATTTCTTACAGGGTTGGGCCTTCCAATCATACAAGCATGTTGACTCCTGGATTAGTCGGGACATTTTTATATTTTTGGTTGTGAGTCTAGCCTTTAATGGCTGAGCCATTTCTCCAGCCTAGTGGGGACATTTTTTAGTTTAGAGACATTTAATCAAAGACTCCTCTGAGTCCTATTTCATCCAGTTCCAGCTGTGTGTGGTAACGTCACATGGAGAAGGGAGGTTGATAAAGTACGTGAGGACAGAAATCTGGGCACTGAAGGACCACAGGGATATACCTACTGCTAGTGAACTGAACAAAGTAACTCCAAATGAGTTAAAAAAATTGTCATTGACGTGAAATCTTTCAGTTGATCTTTCTCATGTTTTAACGCAGAGATTCCTAGTGTGAGGCCCATATGTCAAGTCAAATTGTGTCTTTCCAAATCTGGTAATCCAGAAATGAGTAAAAGAAAGACATGCTTCTAGAAATGTCCTAGGTGGTTGGTTGTCAACATGGTTAATAACTGACTTCTGCCTTAAATGCAGACAAGTCTTGCCAATTTCATCCTAGGATTCTGCTCTGCCTTCCCAGCACTGCGTTAAGACAGGAAAGGATTCTTCAGCGACATTGTAGTATTTTCACCACTACCTTCACAAGGCATTGTTTTTCAGTTGGACAAAAACGTGGATCAAAAATTTAAAAATCAAACTAATTTTTCTGTATATAGGTCACATGAAGAAGTTGAAATATGTTTTTGTTTATTTGTTTGTTTGTTTTTTAACCTGAGCATGGTTTACTTGTCATCATAACAGTCTTGTCTGAGAATGGGATGTAATTTCTGGGCACAGATTTTATGTAAAGACATCTCCAGTCAGTTGCATAGAAACTCAACTCAGTCAACAAGAGAAAGAAGAGAGATCCAGGTAGGGGATGGTGGAGGCCCCTTTTCCTTTCCCCATTCATTCTGCCATGACTTAGTCCTGCAGAGTTGTGGGAAATGTGTGTCAGAGAGGGCTAACTCCAACCCCAGCTTTCTCACTTGAATGAAGAGTATGGTTCTAGGGAGGCGAAAAATATGAAGATCACTGAGAGAGGAATTTGATAACACAAATAGTCACAGAGCATGGTTTATGAATTGCTGAGCTCAGATCTGAGGTGCATGTGAGGAAACCTGATCCCAGGTAACATACCAGACTTTGTCAGTTGGGCTAAACATATGCCAGGCTGGCCACTGGGTGGCACACATGTGACTTTGAAAATAGAACCATCACTGAAACCACAATACAAATACAATGAGTCTAAACTTGCAGCTTAAACCGGTAAGGATCATTTGACAGATAAAAGAATACACACTCTCCCAGGAGTTAGTCTAGACCCAGGTTGTCATGGGTTAGTATTTAAGTGTCGATGTCATAACATAAAAATATTTGTCATACAAAGAACAAGGGAAGTTTCAAATTACAAGAAAAAAACACAACAAAGAAAGCCAACTAACGTTAATGCTAAGATGACCCAGATGCTGAAATCTTCTGACAAAACTTTAAAATAGCTATTATAAAAATGCTTTAAGAGGTAGCAGGCAAAGTATCTTAAAACAGAGTAGAAGATGGGAAGTCTACCAAAGAACAGATGCTGCAAAGAACCAAGAAGAAACAATATGGAAAAAAAGAATCCAGTAGAGACGAAAGAATAAATACATCAGATACAAGGTCCACTAGAATTATCATTTCTGGACAGTAGCAAAGAAATAACCATAACAAAGCTGAAGGGGTCTGTGAAACAAACCCAAATGTCTTACTTTGTGTGGTGACTGTTAGGAAAAAAGAGAAAGTGTGAGGTACAGAAGAAGATCTGATGAAATAATGGCCCAAACCTTCCCAACTCGACAAGATGAATAAACCTCCAGAGTCAGGACAGAAACTGAGTTAACCCAAACAGAAAGTTCAAAGACACTCATACCCCAGTGTTTTAGCCACTGCTCTACTGCTGTGAAGAGACACCTGTCAGGCCAATGATAATTAAAGAAAGCATTTAATTGGGGGCTTGCTAACAGTTTCAGAGGTTAGTTCGTTATCATCATCGTGGGGAGCATGGTGGCATGCAGGCAGGTGCTGGAGCAGTAGCTGAGAGCTACATCCTGATTTGTAGGTGGGTGTAGCTAGAGTTGTCCTGCCGGGCCCACAGTCAGGACAAATCTCTCTCACCCGCCAGTCCCACAACTGCTCAGACCCAACCAAGTAAACACAGAGACTTATATTGCTTACAAACTGTATGGCCATGGCAGGCTTCTTGCTAACTGTTCTTATAGCTTAAATTAATCCATTTCTATAAATCTGTACCTTGCCACATGGCTCATGGCTTACCGGCATCTTTACATGCTGTTTGTCATGGTGGCGACTGGCAGTGTCTCCTCAGCCTTCCACTTCCCAGAATTCTCTCCTCCTTGTCCCGCCTATACTTCTTCCTGCCTGACCACTGGCCAATCAGTGTTTTATTCATTGACCAATAAGCAACATGTTTGACATACAGACCATCCCACAGCAGGTGGGGGAGAGAGAGAGAGACAGAGAGAGAGAGCAGAGAGAGAGACAGAGAGAGAGACAGAGAGAGAGACAGAGACAGAGACAGAGAGACAGAGAGACAGAGAGAGAGTGTTCACATGCATGTGGGCATGTCACAGTGACCATGTGGAAGTCGGAGGATAACTTGCAGGAGTCAGTTCTCTCCTTCCACAGTATGGGTCCTAGGTATCAAACGCAGGCCCTTAGGTTTGGCAGCAAGTGCCCTTATTCACTATGCCTCTTACCAGCTCTCACTTTTTTGTAAGTTCTACAAAACATATTTGATAGTTGAAAACAAGGCAGAAGAGCAACACACAAAATGAGTCATATTCCTATGTATTAGCAATAAAAAGTTGAAAAAAAAAATCTCTTTAGTAACTTCCTAACTTTTCTTAACTATGAAGCTAAGAAATCTTTTGTAAGATCACTAAAAATCTATAAATGCTGGTGAAGGAAAGTTTTATTTTTTTTTGTTTTATTTATATCTCTTTTAAGTTTTTTTATAAATTAATTTTTTTAAAGAATAGATTTTTTTCTCATACAATGTATCCCGATTTCAGTTTTCCCTCCCTCTATTCCTTCCAGTTCCTCCTCACCTCCTTTCCTGTTCAGATCCACCCTTATCTGTCTCTCATCAGAAAAGAACAGGCTTCTAAGAGGTAACAACAAAACAATAAAATAAAATACAATAAGACAAAACAAAAACTATGACATTGAAGTTGGACAAGGCAAAACAACAGAAGAAAAAAAAAACCCAAGAGAAGGCATAAAAAATCAGAGGCCCACTCATGAGTTCCATAAAAACATTAAACTGAAAGCTATGACATGTAAGCAGAGGACCTGGTAGAGATCCATGCAGTCCCCGTGTCTGCTTCAGTCTCTTTGAACTCATATGACCTTTGCTCAGTTGATGTAGAGGACCTTATTCTCCTGGTGTCCTCCATCTTCTCTGGCTCTTTCACTCTTTCTGCCTCCTCTTTGATGGGTGTTCCCTGAGCTCTGAGGGGGTGGGATTTGATGGGAGACGTCCATTTAGAGCTATGTGGTCCAAGGTCTCTCACTCTGAGTAATGTCTGGCTATGGATCTCTGTATTTTCTTCTATCTGCTGCTGGAGGAAGCGTCTCTGATGATGACTGAACAAGGCACTGATCCATGAGTATAGCAGAGTATCGTTAAGGTCATTTTATTGTTACTTTTTTGGGGGGTGCGGTATTATTTGGTTTTACTATGGGTCTCTGGGATATCTAGTCTTGGTTCTTGAAAGAACTGCTGGAGGTCCACCATCCCTGATTTCAAGCTGTTCTATAAAGATACAGTAATAAAACCAGCATGGTATTGGCACAAAACAGACGTAAATCCACACACCTATGCACACCTGACATTTGATAAAGAAGACGGAAACACACACTGGAAAAAAGACAACATCTTCAACAAATGGTACTGGTCAAGCTGGATGTCTGCATGTGGAAGAATGCAAATAGAAGGACAATTTTAAAAAGAACTAAATATAAAGAGATACATTCATAAGTAGGGGACATAATGATAGATATATCAATTATCCCAAACCTTGATCTACAGATTTGATACAATTCCAATCACAATCAGGGCAGAATTAACTTAATTAATTAATTCTTTGTGTTTTCCACATCATGTATCTTGATCCCATTCGTTCCCCGTCCCTTTGCATCCTTCCTCTGCCCCTGCACCTCCTCACAAATAAAACAAAATTCAAGTGAAAAAAAGGGAAGAAAATGAGAAAAATAAAAAAAGGGAATGAATTAAAAAAAATCTCATCATGGAAGCTTCAGTCCAACCCAACAAGTCACACCGTATACTCCTTGGCCCATACATCTCTACTTGCAAGTGTTCATTGCAATGAGTCATTGGTCTGGTTCTAGGCCCCTGGTCTCCACTACAGGTTCGATACTGGGCCCCCACTAGGACTCTTCCTGGGTACCCTGCTGCTGTCTTGTGTTGTGGAGACCCTTCAGCTTTGGGTCTGTGGGTGGGGTCCCTTCACGTGCTCCAGTAGATCATGGATGGGGTGGATGTTGGGGCAGGCCAAGTCATATCCTGTGATCTGGGCCTGGGCAGCTGTAAGTTTGTTCCACCAGATGGGAAATGGGGAGAGCTCTCCCGTGGTAACAATTTGGGGGCTGTCTCATCTACAGTGTTGGCTCTATTTGCTGCTCTGGCAGGGTGCAGGGCCTGCTCTTCCCTGTGTTGAAACTGGTAGGAGTCAAAGACAGCTCTCCCACTCTTATGACCACAGGGCCAGTTCTCCCACCTGCCCCAGGCTTTGATGGGCAGAGGGGTGGGCTTCTCCCACCCCCAATGTCGCAGGGCAGAATTTTTTGAGATGTTAACATTTGTATGCAAAGGCTAGAGGATTAGAATAGTGAAAAAAACACTTTGAAAAGGAACAATATAGTTAGAAAAATTTCAATCTTGATCTAAATACATTATAAAATTATACCAACAAAAACAAGTATCAATAAAGAAATAGACCAATATATCAGCAGAACCAATTAAAACACAAATAAGTCCATCTAAATGTTGTCAATTTATTTTTGACAAAGACACAAAGGCAAAGCATACAAGAGCAATTGAAAAGTCTCATCCAAAAAATAAACAGCAACATTACAGGGCTAGAGAGATGGATCAGTGGTTAAGAGTGTTTGTTGCTCTTACACTGAGGACCTGGGTTCGATTCTCACATGGCTCACAACCATCCTTAACTCCAATTCCGGGGGATCCAAGGGATCTGACACTTTTGACTCCCATAGGTACCAGGCATGCACATGGTGCACAGACATACATACAGGCAAGACACTCATAAACACAAAATAAAATAAAAATCTTTCTAAAATTAAAACTCTTTCCCTCTTTTTAAGTTGATTACCACAGCTATTTTCTCATAGAAATAGAAACTTACAAACAACATGTAACAAATCATCAGTTGCCAGTGATTAGGAAATGTGAGCAGGATATTATTGAGAGGAAAGTTTTGAGAGACACACAACTTTTTCGAATTTCTTTTTATTATGGTGTAGGTTACATAAACCATATATGTCTTATAGTTCATAGAACTGAAATAAAAAGAAGTCAAAATGTATCATGTGTTATTTTAAAAATAAAATTATGGGTGAAAAAAATTTTAAGTCAGCTGACAGATCAGATCCATCTGTCTCATTCCCCCTGCTGACAAGCTTCTCAAATGAATATTGGACACCAGAAGTTCCCAAACTGGTTTATTCAGGGAGTCTGTTCCAAGAGGAGTTAATAGTTTTGATGAGAAAAAAAAAATCCTCAGTTCAGCTCAGTTCACCATCTCTCTCTCTCTCTCTCTCTCTCTCTCCCTCTCTCTCTCTCTCTCCCTCTCTCTTCTCCCCCCCTCTCTCACCAGCTATTACCCATCTTCTTTAGCATGTGTCTGTTTGCTGTGGGGCTCCCTGAGAGAAATGTCTTGCAGAGCACTACCCAAGCTTCTGTGATGGGACCACATACTGTTCTATTAATGTCTCCCCAAGGTGCCAATCATTAGTTCAGGAAGTGAATACGAAATGCAAAGACTGAGAAAACAGCAAAAGTTCATTTCTCAAGGGTTCTGAGGGCACGGTCAAGGTACTGGCATGCTGAAGTCTCTTCTGATCTTACAGTCTGTGTCTTCTTTGTGCCTGTTGGGCTTCTTCTCCATGAGCTTGCATGTTCACAGACTGACTCTCTTTTGTAAGGGCACCAACACCATATAAAATCAACCATGCCTCAGACTGCCTTCCCAATACATCATGAGGAGATCTGGAACTTCAGGGCATGACTCTTTTTTTCTTTCTTTTCTTTTTCTTTTTTCTTTTTCTTTCTTCCTTTTTTTTTTTTTTTTTTTTTTTTTTTTTTTTTTTTTTTTTTTTTTTTCCGAGACAGGGTTTCTCTGTGTAGCTTTGCATCTTTCCTGGAACTCACTCTTTAGCTCAGGCTGGCCTTGAACTCACAGAGATCCGCCTGCTTCTGCCTCCTGAGTGCTGAGATTAAAGGTGTGCACCACCACCGCCAGGCTATGACTCTTAAGGTAACATAAATATGTGGTCTATGACACCCTAACTTCAAACCACAATGAGGAAAGAACTTCCAATTATTTGTTTGGAAGTTATCCTTATTGCAATGTAATTAAAAAAATGATAGACAAGAACATGAATATCCATATACTATCACAAGTATTCAAGAAAATAAAAAGAATAATTATTTATTTTTATACTATAAAATTATTTATGATGATAAGTAGCTAAGGAGATGGCTCAGGGTGTAAGCATGAGAACCTGTCGGGATCCCAGAACCCGCACAGAACTGGCTGCAGTGACCCTAGCATTCCTACCATAAGATGAGAGACAAAGCCAGCAATCCCCCGAAGCTCTCCCACCAGCTGGCCTGGCCACAGCATCAAATAAGACACCCACTCTCAAACAAGGTAGAAGGCAAACATTGACACCTGAAGTTGTCCTTTGACTGCCATAGGTGGGCTGTGACACATGTACAATCCTAGTCACATTCACATACATGCAACACACACGCCCACACACAAGAACAGAAAAAGATTATAAGGCTGGATCTTAGTAAAATTTCCACAAGGTATGTGGTTATGGAACCACAACCCACACCAAATATGAACTTGTTCCACCACCTCATAATGCTTCCTGACGCCGTGGCTAGTCAATCACCTTTCACGCAGAGCCCCAGCACACACTTATCTGCTTCCTGTCTCTGTAGATGTTCCTTCCACAGAACTCATATTAGTAGAATTTTACTGTATGTGGCTTTTTAGGCTTCTCTTCTTTCACTTGGTATCATGCTTTTGAGGTTCACAATGTGATATGTTTCAGCATCCCTCACCCTTGTATTTTCTTTCTTTCTTTGCATTTTTGTTCATACACCACAGTTGTCAACTCATTCCCTGATACGTAAATACAGTTTGTATCTAGGTTTTAGCTCTTAGGAGTGAATTTCCTAGAGACATTTACTTCCAATGATGAACTTAGGTCTTTCTTTGGCTTGGGTACTTGGGTGTGGAATTTCTAGCATATATGGAAGCCTAGCACATAAGTAATCCACATACATGTTCATACAGTCTTTTAATTTATTTTAAGAGTTAAGTGTTCCTATCTTTACTCTGTAAAGAACATTTAAGTTTTCTCAACTTTAAATTATATAATTCCAATATGTTTTTTTTTTAATCAGAAACCACAGCACTGTTTTCTAAAATGGTTACACCATGGCATTCTGGCCAGGAACGTTTGAGAGTAACAACAGTTCCACATCTTTATCAATACTTGATACTGTCGTTATTCTGGGGTGTGCGCTGATACATCATTCTAGCTTTTCTTTTTATTTTCCTGAACACTTGTGATAGTAAATGGATATTCATGTTCTTGTCTATCATTCATGTATCATGTGTGTATGTGTAACATTTGTTTAAATATTTCATCCATTTTAAAACATGGCTAGTTTATCATGTATTAGTTGTAAGAGCCCTTTATATATGATAGATTTGAGATTTTTATTAGACATGTGACCTGAAAGCAACTTCTAGCCTGTGACTTGTATTTTCATTTTCTTGTGTTCGTCAGAGAGCAAGAGGTTTTAATTTTTTTTGATATTTAGTTCATCATTTTATGATTTAGACTCTTTATACTCCCTAAGTCTGTGATTTTGGCCCAACTGAAGGTTTTATAGGATAAAAAGAATGTAAGAGCCAGAGGTGGTAGATGACTACAAGGAAACATCTTCCCGACATAGCTGTACATATAAACTCACAGTGGTCATGGCAGTATGCACAAGACCCATACAGCTCAAGCAGCCTAAGCCCAGTATAGAAAAGGAGGTTGGGCATCCAGTCCTAGGTCTAGCTATGGAGTGATTGGTAAATGTCAGCCGTTGGGAAAGCAAGGGTCAGTTTCTCTAAGAGTGTAGCTCCTAGAAGTTGACCGCATTCCATAGAAAGATCACACTCAACTATATTTTGGGCAGACAAATTGGTTTTGAAGGGGTTTTTGTTTTGTTTTGTTTTGTTTTTGACACAAGATTGTACAAAAGGGAAGGAGAGTGGGTCTAGCAGGCATTGGGAGAGTGAGTACAGTCAAAAAGCATTCTACTAAGCTCTCAAAGAACTAATTGAGGTGGAGAATGGTAAGGTGTTGGGAAGCATGCAGCCTAGTTTCAGACCAGTATATGAGTGCATGTCCAGTGGGTCACCAGATGAGGCAAAGCCCACGGGGACAATCTCTCTCAGACATATGTCCATTGACTTCGGAACATCACAAAATACTGCTGGGACTTCGAGGCCTGCACATTCTCTTCTCTCTCATAATAGTGATGATTCTCTTGGTGGTTTTTAGTGTCATTTTGCCAATCATGCATGGGACAGATGTGATCATTCCTGGAAACCCCATTTTTTCTTGAATACTTTCCCCTAAAATTCTTTGGGAGCTGATGCTTCTCAGGTTTCTTGTCTGGGATACCAGCTGTCATTTCAGACCCCAGGAGCTGTTCTGATTCAGTGCTGACAGGATCAGAGGCAGATCACCTCTATTTCTGTAAATATGTTTTGAATGGGGTTGTTGTTCTTGAAAATGTGTGCCTATGTCAATCACCTTTTAGTTTTGTAAAGACAGGATATACCTGGTTCTATATTTGTCCGAGCTAGCAAAATGGTAAGTGTTGTTTTTGGTTTAAAAATATTTTGGAGTAAAAGTTGGAAAAAACCATATTTGACATATTTGTTTTTGCCAGAGGTCAATGTTGGAGGATGGGAAAAATTTGTTTGTTAGTATGGGAAAATATGCTTATTTTTGATGTATAAATAAAGATGGCTGGAGCTATTCGGGCCGGCTACTTGTGTGAAACATCTGGTGGTCAGACAATTCATTTATTTGCACCGATGCCCCTTCCCCATCTCAGGACCTGAACCCAGGCTGCTGTGGGATCCCAGCAGTAAAGGAAGATCCCTAGTGTGGACCTCTGGCTTTTATATGTGCACACATGGATGATGTACCTACACATATGTGCACATACAAATATAACACACAGAGATAAATAAAAAGCATAATGAGTTGAAAACATTTAAAAGAACAAGATAAATTATCAAGTGTAGGACTAAGATGTAAGTATTCATTAGAGTCAGGAAATTACAAAGTCCACATGTGATCCAGTAATTTTGCTTTCTCCAAAAGATATTAGCAAAAAATATAGTATTATTGAAGATTAATTATATAAAACATAATTTATATTAAATTATATTTGAAAAATATATAAATTCCATTTTAACAGAATCACCTTCACAAATTATTTGAACTTATTAAATTCCAACAAGAAAACATAAACAAAGTAAAACAATTAGAAGGCATATTAGTACTGGCTAAGTAATTTTTCCATTTGGAGGAGAATTTTAGTTAGTGGAGTCTCATGCCTCTACAGCAAAGAGTAATCCACATACATGTTCATACAGTCTTTTAATTTATTTTAAGAGTTAAGTGTTGCTATCTTTACTCTGTAAAGAACATTTAAGTTTTCTCAACTTTAAATTATATAATTCTAAAGACACAAGTTTAAAAAAAAATAAAAACGGCAATGTGAACAAGTGTATTAATTAATATCTGCCTTTATTTTTGTTTTTATGACTTCAAAGGCTGACCTCTATGAACTATATGTTTAGAAGTTCCTCTTGAGTTGAGATATCAATGAATCAGTAAGAGTCCTGAATTGAGAAATCAATGGATCAATAGGATTTTCTGCTGGGCATCAGTGAGATACTCTGGTTAAAGTTTGAAGTAGGGGAAGAAACACTGCTACAGGACCCACTGAATGAGTCAACTTCGTTCCACTGAGACCCTGACTCATCATGGTCCTTGAAGAGGCTTTGGGAGGCAGCTGCTCAAAGTGAGATTATGAGATCGCGATGCTTGCATACTTGAGTATATGGCTAATCTCCTTGTGAGGAGGAAGTAGGATCCCACATATTTGGAAATGGCTTCACACTGATTAAATTACTATTGAGGGTAACATGCAGTCGTGTTCTTGGAGAGACTGAAGTGTTGAGTTGAATTAGCTGGGGCGTTTAGCTGTTATGGCAACAATGAGGTAGACTGTGAGGTTGACTGGACAGCTCAGGTAACTGTGAGAAGACAGGGGGCTGACAGCAAGGCCCAGCCTTTCAGAGCTCTGCTGCTCTCTCACAGGCACTCACTGCCAGGGAGGGGTTTTTCTTGGCCAAGTGGAAAAGTCATGGAACTGGCCACAAATCAATGCATCACACAGGCCTGGCTTGATCTTGACAATGTTGCTTAACCTCTAGCTCAGTTTCTTTAGCAACTGGTCAGATCCAGTTAAGTTCAGTTCCACATCATCCAGCATCTCACATCATTTTTAATTTTACAAGCAGTAGATGCGGATGAAAGGGAAGTATAAAGCATGAATAATCAAAGGGGAACTCCCTTGATTCACCACCAAGTGATGATAAGCAAGTGTTTTTCTGTTTTAACTAGCATATGGTTGACACTGCACTATTTCAGATACCTGCTGTGGGATGTTCTGTATGACAAATATGTTAATAAATAAAGCACTGATTGGCCGGTAGCCAGACAGGAAGTATAGGCGGGACTAACAGGGAGGAGAATTGAGGAAGGAGGAAGGATAGGGGGACTGCCTGGAGCTGCTGCCAGGACAAGGATGATGTAAAGTACCGGTAAGCCACAAGCCACGTGGCAAAGTAGAGATTAATAGAAATGGGCTAAATATAAGAGTAAGAGCTAGACAATGATAGGCCTGAGCTAATGGCCAAGCAGTTTAAATAATGTAAGCGTCTGTGTGTTTATTTTATAAGTGGGCTCCAGGACTGGCGGGACTTGGGAGCTGGAGAGAAGTTCTCCAGCAACAGATACCTAAAGAAAGGGGTAAATTTAAATCTTGAACTCTGAGCTCACAACACTACTCAAAGGAAAGCCTAATACTTTTAGAAAGTTGAAGACACCAAGGGCCAAGATTTCAAAGAAAAGAAATTTGTCCACAGAACTCTGTTCAGAGTGTTGTTAGATGGTTATAAAACTGAAGTTGAAGAGAAGTTACTGTTAACCAATTCAGGCTTTGTGAGCAGTTACAGAACGGCTAGTTTTAAGTTAATTCGCTGCCTCCACTTTCTACCATGCCTTTCTATGAAGACAAGTAATGGTAGGTAGAATAATTTATGTTTTAGTGGAAAGTATGACAGAACAGACCTGACTCAGTTAGGATACAGTGGTTGCTGCGACTGCAATTCTGTGTTGATGCTGAAAGCTTATCCAGGCAAGGGTTAAAGGGATGCTGATTGACCAAAGAGGTGGATTGTGCTGCTGAGTCTGTTTGCTGCCCAGTACCCTTGCTTTGATCCATACCATGCGCTTTACCCTGTGTGCTCCAGGAGACTTGCCTCTGTGCATCCCAGGACTACACTTCTCTTGCCCTGTGGCTTCCTCATGAGCTTAGAGGGAATCAGCTACAAGCACAGTAAGGTGGGAGAAGAAGGATGTTATGTCATTTTCCTCCCTTACCTTTGGTTGGGGATAGTGTTGGCAATGGCTGCTTTGTATGTTTATAGTTTCTGGATCAATAATTATTCTTCTATAGCTTCAAACACCTTTCAGGGTTTGGAGAAACTATTGTTCATTCTTTCCCCCTTCGGTTATGGGGTGGCAATGATTTCTCGCTATAACTAATCCCTGGGTATATCAGCAGTCATTTTTGTTCCCTTAACCTTGCCTATAACTCTTTGGATAATGCTTCTTTAAACACAGAAACAGACTTTATTTGCTGTTTCCTGCCAGTTCATTGATTGGTACACTGTATCTAGAAGGAGAAATTAGGTGGAACCAGTTGAGGGCAGCCATTAACACTGCATATAGTTGAAGTAGTTCACAAGAATCAGCTATCTTGAAGAGAATCTGGGCTTGGTTCTCAGAAGCATGTGGTGGCTCACACCAGTCTGTAATTTCACTTCTAGGGAATCTGATACCCTCTTCTGACCTCCGATGTTCCTGCACTTATGTCGTGTACTTGCATGTAGACAAAACACTCATACATATAAAATAAGTCTTTTTAAAAATTAACAAAGAGTCATCTATGGAGGCCAAACATAGAATTCATCAAATATAGACAGAGAAAGCAATTTATAACTCTAGATGAGCATTGCAGGGTAACCGGAAGGGACAGCAGTGTGCCTATTGAGTTAGGGAGCCAGAACTCCAGGTGCGAGAGATCCTGGCAGCCAGGTGGCTTCCACCTGTCAGGCTTTCAGGTATCACAACTCTTGTTTCTGGTTGAGATTTGAAATGTAGAAGGAAAACTGTCAGTGCGTGTGGTTTCGTTTCTACATAGACACCAAACACGAGTTTCTCTCCTCCACACGTTTATTTGTTCATGATTCATGTTTGTTGAACTTCTATGTAGTGTAGGCTAGGAATTATTATATTCAACATAAATTCATCCTAATTTAAGGTTAGAATTGGTTCTTAGATAACAGAGTGAGTAATCTCTACCGGTGAGGGTGTCAGTGTGTACGAAGAAAGAAGAATTGAGCATTTCTTCCAAAATCTATACATATACGGACTTAGAGTCAGGTGCTTCTTACTGGACATGTCAAAGACACTGTATGACTGGATGCATAACTCAGGATTCTCAGAGTGCTATTTGGTCAGTCCCTAAGAACCCTAAGAGCTGATAATTTGAGTTCATGTAGCATCAACTCAAAATAAATTGTTCAGAACTAAATGGAAACAGAGATAGACACAGAGGAGAGAGAAAGACACAGAGGGACTGACCACAATAAATGTCAGCCTATTACTTTGTAATAAGAACTACACACTACTCCCTACAGTATAGTCCACCCTGTGCAGAGGTCTCGGTTGTCATATCAACCCTCCTCTCTATACATAAAAACGAAGGGAGAAAGCTTCAGCTTTTTAGCCCCCTTATTTAAATTTAAATTGTTTGAGGAGTTGGTACATGAGTACCATATTTATACCATTTCAACCCTCTTCCCCTCTTCTCCCATGACTTCTTCTATAATTGTTATTGTTACATATATTTTGCATGAGCCTCGTGAGTCCTGAGATAACTAGAATCCGTGGAATAGTCTAGTTAAATGAAGCCAGAATTGCAACCAAAAGGCATTTCTGTGTAAGCATTTCATGTTAATTGTCTAGAGATATGGGATACAAATATTTAAATTTATAACAAGTATTTTATTTACTTTTTATTTTTATTTACTTTTATAGTTAATTTTGAAATTGTAATTTTTACTATTTTATTAAAGAGAACTGCCCAGAGTCCAGAGAATATTCAAGCCCCTCAGATCTGGATCTGTGTCTGTATTTCTATGTGAAGATATGGATACTCTACTGACCAGCCAAGGACTTCCTTTTCTGGACAAGGCCCTTTTCTATCTTTTGAAAGATAACATGTATCTCACTATTATTTCCTCCTCATATCATTGTTTCAGGCAGAAAACAAACAATTAAATTTCAGTTCTTTATGTTAATAAATCCCTTAGGTCACTCATTGAGAAGACAACTGTGGTCTCTCAGTGGACAAGGAAATTCCTTAGTGTCTTCTATAGTTCATTAAAACAATGCTTCCCAAATGGGTTGCTCTTCACTGCGTATTGCTGACGTGCATTGGTGTCATTTGACAGTGGCATTTTCCTGACTTTCCCCTTACATCTTAGGAGTCGCTGTGCCCTGTATATCCTGCATAATAGAAACAATGATGGCTTTACAAGGCAGGGTTCAGCAACTCTCTGTAGCTTTTATCAGTCTACCTAATGATAGCCAGGAACTGCAGACTTGTCAGGGATGGAGGTAAAACACGCTTCTACCGGTTTCTTTTCATATGTTCTTGTCAGTGAGATACTCTTGCTAAGCAGGCCTTCAGACGCTGGAGGCTGTCTCCCCAAACCATAGTCACAGTTACAAGAAGTCACGGGTCAGTGCAAAGGTCCTGAGAAGTAGACTGACAGCTGTGGTGTACCTGAATTTCCAGTTGGTTTTGGAGCTCACAGCACAGCTCTACTTCAGCTTTGGTTTCTCTGGTTGTTGAAGGCAAGCAGTCTTTCCAAGATCAATCTAGCACAGTGATCTTGACTTTGAATTCCCGTCTGCCTAGCTATTTTTGGTGTGTCCCTCTGTTGTTCACTGCAGGTTTTTATCTGGTCTTCAGATAATGAAACATGAATTGCAACTCCTGGTTCCTGAGTGCTGAGAGGTGGTACTAGTTTCTTGGAGATATCGTACTAACTGGGTGGCTTCAAACAATAAACACGGATGTCTCAAGATTCTCAACACCAGAAATCTAAAGTCCAAGTATAGATAGGCTTATATTCACTTCAAAGACACCACGGGAGAATCTTTCCTTGCTTCTTCCGATTTCTGATGGTTTGTGGAGCTCATTGGCTATGGTATCATAACAGCAATTCAACCTTTTTCATTTGGCCTTTTTGTGTCTTATAAGGACATTTTCAGTGGACTTGGTGTTCATTCAAATCCAGTATAATCTTAGTGTTCTTTTTTATTGTTGTTTTGTGAGTTAGAGTCTCACTATCAGGTTGACCTTGAACTCAGAGATGCCTTTGCTTTTTAAGTTCCAGCCCTGGTAATTTCCGTTTTAGAAAAAAAACTTTAAAGATAAGGCAGGACACTAAGAATCCTCATTCAAAACTATGGGGCATCCCCAGACCTATAGCCTATTTTTCCAAACAGCTGAACTCTGTACTATGTGGATAACCAGGCTGTTTATGAGCTGTCACAATTAGAGCAATGCTAGTGGATGAGGCAACTAAATTCACCTTGGGACACTGGTTTGAGGTTCTAACCCCTGAACAAGTTCAAAGTGTCCTCGAAATCCAAGGGCACCAATGGGTAACTAGGGGACAACTGTCTAAATACTAAGTCCTCTTCCTGCAATCATCAAAATTGCCCTTCAGTTGCCTCACATGAAACCCAGCAACTGTACTCTTGTTTCTGAGGCAAACAAATGAACTGTGTGGGTCATAGAGAAAGTCTGCTCTAGCAAGCTTGCCTTGGAGGATAAGCCCTTAGCGAGTTCTCATGTATAACAGTTTACAGACAGGAACTGTTACATAAGCAAAGGAATCTGAAGGGAAGGATATGTGTTCGTTAGCCTTCACAAGACAATAGAGGCTAAGCCTCTTCTAACAGCTCAGCTCAGAAAGCTGAACTTCACAAAAGGTAGGTCAGTGATGACACTGACTTACATATGCTTGAATAGTCCTTCATGCTCACACAGCTAGAGGACTTTTAATTGGAGCAAATTCTCGATTAAACATGACCTTGAAACTGTGTCTTTTCCAGAAGCTGTCTGGTAATGCATACAGGTAACAGTTATGCACCGCAAAGGACATCAGAAATGCAATTCCACTATTACACAAAGAAGTAACCCAATGGTGCATGTGCCAAACAGCAGCACTCCAGGGTGCAGCCGAGATGGCTCTGATACTTCTTGCTCCAGAGTTAAACTTAAATCCATCTTATACAGAAGCAAGGAAGGAATGGGCCACCCAACAAAGAGAGAGACTGACTAGAATTGACTGGTAAGAGTCTGTTGTCTCAAGCACATCAGTGGAAAATTAGAAGAGACTTTATGACTCGTGCAACTTGGGAAGAGAAGTATAAACTACTCTATTCACTTGTGCATTGAGGGAAAAAGACTGTCACAATCAGGGCTTGTGTCCTCTGTCTCTGTGGTAACCCAGGAGGTAGAGTCAAGTCACTACACCATACCCAGGAGAGGGACATAGCTAGGAGAAGGCTGGAAATTAGCTTTTATTCATATGCCTCCTTACTGAGGAAAAATACTTTCCAATATGTGCTAAAATTTTCATGGGTTGGATAGAGACCTATGATGCCAAGATTGAAAAAACTTAAGAAGTTACTCAAGCTCTAATCAATGAAGTCATTCTTCATCTGGGTTCCCAAAGTATCTCCAAAGTGGCAATGGACCTTCTTTTATTTCTAAAGTAACCCAAGAGATCTCACAGATACTGAGCATAGCCTGTTATTGCCACATCTCATACCTACCATTAGCATTCTCATCCACTGGGAAAAATAGAGAAGACAAACTGTCAATTCAAAACACAACTCAAAGGGGATGAGTGGTTTTTTAGGAGTTAAATAATAGTGACCATGGCCCAGGGAAACATATTTAGGTTGACCTCAAGTTCCATGTTCCAATATGGAGCAGTTTCATAAAGTTTTTATAGTTAATAGAACAAGCAAGTTCGTAAGTCAACACATTTTTCAAATACACTGGTGTGTACATTAGGTAGGTGAGCTTCAGCAAAATGGGAAAATCTCAGATAAAGACCTCAGATGCTGTCTGATGTCATTCTGAATTTTTGGATTGGTGGAAGCTAGGGTCTATTTGTGTATTCCAAAGGATTTACCTAACAGTCACAAGGATGTTAGGTCACATTCAAAGGCAGGGAATACACAGCTACTAAGAGGGCTAAATACGACCTTAGATAACTTGACTCTGAGAGTTGAGCCTCTTCACATCATTGAAATTCTTGTCAATCAGTAAGCATTTGTAGTCACAGCTTCTCTCCATGAACTTTTGTTCCCTGCTCCCTTGGGTGGCCAAGCATCACATTTTGTCCATGTGTGAGACCCAATGTTATTTCAGTGATCCTCTGGTTTTCTACCTCCTTGGACCTTCTCACATTTCCCTTACATCAGAAGGTTAATATTTTAGATCTCTGGATAGGCAGGGTATAAATTCCTATGAAGACTGAAGAAACTGAATGGATCATTGGTTGTGAGGATCACCAACCCTTAAACACAATGGATTGAAGTCTCAGAAGGAAAATTCAACCAGAATAGAAATACATGGGAAATTAAGGAGGCAAGGGAAGAGAAGGCTCTCCTTAGCTGAACCTAAGTCTGGATGAAACATTTTATGAGTCAGAGATTCCAGCACAACTCATCACATTTGCTATACAAGTTGCTTACATAGAGAAGGCATACCTTTTAGATAGAGATGATTTCAAATAAGAATGTTAAAATACCAGTGAATTATCCTTAAGGCCTAAGGGACATATGACCTTCAATATGGCCATTTTACCTCCCCAGCTGTAAAACTGCAATTTTCTAGGAATCTCATCAGAAAACACTATTAGCAGTAAACAGTGTGTTTTAATCCCCTCATACAATCTTTATGACTCTTGGGGGAGAAAGCTTGACTCTTTTCTCCAAAACCTGTCCTGCTGGCTGTTCCCAGCTGAAGCTCTTAAAAGATCATGTGCTTTAATCCTCCATCCACTCTAATCTTTGCTCTCTACTTCTAGGTATCTTCTTCTTTGAGACCTTTGTCCTCATGAGTGGCTTAAGGGAGAAACACTGGGTTTTCTTTTGATTTTTAATATATTGGATCCATTATATATCAGTGAGATTTTATGCAAAATTAGCTTCACCAGGGTTGGACTGATAATACACAATTCTCACTCAACTCATCAAATACACTGATAGATATTTAAAATTGAAATTGATATGTACTTTGTTCACGGTGAGAGCACTTAATAAGCAGATGGACATGGTCTGAAATGTCGGTGAGTGACTTTCCTTGCACAGCTGACCATCAACAGCTATCAAGGTTCCTGGTAAGATTTTTAAAGCATTAGTATATTTTTCTTTTAAAACGTTAGAAACTAATTAATACGAACAGGGGAGAGAAACTTGTTACTTTGCCTGTCTAAAATACCTGATGGTCTAATAAAAAGCTGAATGGCCAATGGCAAAGCAGGAGAAAGAATAGGCAGAGCTGGCAGGCAGAGAGAATAAATAGAAGGAGAAATCTGGAAGAGAGAAAAAGAAGAAAGAGCAAGAGAACAAGGAAAAAAGGATGCTAGGGGCCAGCTACACAGTCAGCCATGGAGTAAAAATGAAAGTAAGACATACAGAATTAAGAAAAGGAAAAAGCCCAGAGGCAAAAGGTAGACGGGATAATTTAAAGTTAAGGAAAGCTGTCAAGAAACAAGCCAAGCTAAGGCCAGGTATTTATAGTTAAGAATAAACTTTTATGTGTGATTTATTCGGGAGCTGGGTGGTGGGTGCCCCCAAAGGACAAAGAGCCCAAAGAGTAAAGAGCAAAAACAACCAACTACAGAAACTGGCCAGGAAGTTTTAGGGGCAGGAACCCTGAAAAGGAACAGTTCTAATTCTTGTCATTGGCCAGAAACTAGACCTTGATTCTGGCCCCTAGTCAGGAATATTAGGATGGATCTCTCATTTCCAGATTTCTCTCTCTTCTAAATGAGCACTTCTGATTAGAAGCTATATGTGACAGTATGACTGAGACTCAAGACCAGACACCCATTCCTCCTGGTGAAGAGATCTCTGGATTTTTAGAGTGGAAATGGGGCATATCCATCATAATCTTAACAGTGATGCTATCAATTTTTGGCTTTTGTGTATTCAAGGCCTGCCTTGTCTTAATTATATCTCCTCTTATTTATAGTTGACCAGCACTCAGATGGTCCTGTGCACCCCAACTCAAACTATGAGACCCATTGATTGCCCTCCAAGTCTTAAAATGTCAACAAGAGGCCGGGTGGTGGCGGCGGTGGCGCACACCTTTAATCCCAGCACTCGGGAGGCAGAGCCAGGCGGATCTTTGTGAGTTCGAGGCCAGCCTGGGCTACCAAGTGAGTTCCAGGAAAGGCGCAAAGCTACACAGAGAAACCCTGTCTCGAAAAACCAAAAAAAAAAAAAAAATGTCAACAAGAGTAGAAACTCTTAAGTTCTATGTTCATCTCCTAAATGGGTCTCAACTACTGAGGTGGGTATATTCCAGAAAATAACAGACTTGAAGGCACTTAGGATGGACCCCTTCATCATAGTCTACTTTGGACCCTACCTCCTGTTTCTCTGGTAATAATAGATAGGTAAACATCAGCTTTGCCACTTTTAAGACTTGAACTTCCAGGGCTTTGTTGAGGCCCATTAAGCATAAGCTATTTTTCTCCTTGTCAAAATAATGGAATCTACCTGTGGCCCTGGGTAGAGACACACCATTCTGATGTGATCCAAATATTAGAACACCACATACTAGCATCTCTTAGTCCCGATGGCCTGTTGATCACCTCATCAGGAGTCCACCTCACTGGAAATCTGCTTCACTTGAAGATATGCTAAGGAGATGGGGTAATTATTTCTTTAACGCAATAACATGCTTATCTTTTCTAGAAGCCTTTCTATGAGTGCAGCCACTTTCAATTCCCTTTTTGGAAAGGTATAACTTCACTCTTCCTTCTTTCTCTCTTTTTTTTGAGTTGTTGGCCAAAACCCTAAGCATGTTTTCCCTGACACTCTGGGATTTCTCATTCTTTCCCTGAGCCCCCTCTTGTGCTGCACAGCTGTTTGTCAATCTCTATTGTTGAGTACACTGGCCTTCCTGGACTCCTGACTCAGAAGACATTGCTTTCTTCCTCTTACCCAGTCTTCTCATCTTGGCTTTGACCAAGATTTGCAGCTTGCCTGCCCTGTTGTTTTCTCTCACACTCTAACAAAATGATCTTTCTTCTCAGGCTATTATGAATCTTTTACTAACAAATTTGTCTTTATTACAGAGGGAACTGGATTTCCTGGGTAACACAATGAAGGTTGATCTTGAAAATGTTAAGGAATTTAGAAC
>CABHPR010120334.1:0-13811 GCA_902168415.1 Peromyscus melanophrys
GATTTCTCTGTATTCCTGGATGTCCTGGAACTCACTCTGTAGACCAGGCTGGCCTTGGACTCACAGAGATCCACCTGCCTCTGCCTCCCAAGTGCTGGGATTAAAGGTGTGCAGCAACACTGCCTGGCTCCCCCCACCCCCGAGAGTTTTTAAGTCTATAAGGCTTGTCTGTCTGTCTGTCTGTCTGTCTGTCTGTCTGTCTGTCTATTTCTGTCTATCTATCTATCTATCTATCTATCTATCTATCTATCATCTATCTTACTTACTTACTTACTTACTTACTTATTATGTGGTACTGGGAGTTAAACCTGGAGCCTAGCACATGCTAGGCAACTGCTCTACCACCATGCTACAGGCCAGGCAAAATAAAATTTAAAACATTGCTGTAGATCGCTGTCTGCTGTAAGCTTTGGAGGTATCTGCCCTGAAGACCACCAGTCATTTACTGATTGTGACTTCGGGAAGGAACCTCACAGAGTGAGCCTTCCCATTCATAACAGAAATCAGCAGCACCGGTGTTTGGCGGACTCGGAGATGCTCTCAGTGAAAGCAGACACACCCAGAGAGGGAGCTGAGATCTCCTGCCGAGTTTCTGCACCTGCTGTGACTCCCTCCTTGGGATTCAAGCTCTCTGTTAAGGCAGGACCCAGGTTCTCACTCCTGAGGCTGCTCTCAGGGAGGGCCTGGCTCTTCCTTGGATTCCCCCTCCCACACCCTAGTACCTTGCCCCAGAAGAGAGCAATCAGGCTGACTCCGAGAAAGGTTCTTAGCCTCTGGGGCCACCTGCAGCCCCAGCCTCATCACACGGACGAAGGAAATCTCACTCACCTTCTGTTGTCCTCATGGATCTGATTCCGGTTCTTCAAAAGCTCTCCACCCAGGCAGCTCAGGCTCATTTGGGTTTCTGTGACATTGTGGGAACATCTAGAGAGGACCTCTGAGAACTGTGGGGCCAAAAGAGAGACTCCTGTGAGGTCCTTAACTCAGAGCTATGCTGAGCAATCTGCAGGACCATCCCTACCCCCACCCTGACCCTTATTCCTACAGCTCTGCCCCTGGCTCACTCACAGTCTGCAGCCTGGACCTCAGCTCTGTGGCCTCCTTTAGTTCCTGGAAGTCAGGCATCTCAGCCCTGCTGCTGAGCCTGGAGGGGAGTAAGGAAAAGGCTATGTTGGGGGCTCAGGAGGCAGGTGAAGAGGTTGAGAGCTCTGAACCCATACACTGGGCACAGCTCCTTTGCCTTTAGAGTTTGAGACAGAAGAACCAACTTGACATGGTTGTAATATTGTTGAGAATTGCAAAGAATAAAAGCTAAGGTAGATTAAAACTCCCAATCCATGAAAACGTACAAGCCTATAATGCAAGGTAGCTATTAGTAAACCCTTGCCAGAAAGTTCTATAACTAAATAGAATGAAGTTCGTCCCAGGGGAAACTGTGTTTCTTGACAACCGACAGCACATTAATGGGAGAGTACTGACCCACAGTAGTCCAGGACTTGGAACACTAGCATCCCATTGCCCCAGTGATTGACACTGAACTTAAAGAATGATTGAAAAGGGGACAGTTGCAAGGTGACAAAGTCACACCACCCTGGTTCTTTTGCAGGAAAAATACACCTCCACAGTAGAGGAATCACATGACCACTACCTGTGGTGTGTACACAGGCAGTACCCGGCCTGGTCTATGGCGTGTTCTAACACAAACTGCTTAACATGACTCCAACAGTCCATGGAACCCCTAACTTACCAAAGAGGCCAGGGAGGAAGAAGAAACCAAATGGCAGCAAGAGACAGTCCTACGAGCCTGAGGGTGAGCAGTGAACTGGGGGCCTCCATCCTATGAGCCTGAGGGTGGGGCAATGAATTGGGGGCCTCGGCTAAACCAGCGAGAGTGGGATGAGAACTTAGATAAACTCAAGGAACAAAGCGACCACATAGACAATGTGGTCCTGGACTGTAGGACAATTATGATAGAACACTTCCCCTCCTGATGGGTCCAGAGGGGATGCGAATGTTCTGATGGAGAGGGCCCACCTGCTGAGAAGAGCTGCATGCTGGAGACGGTTCTACTCACAGAGAATGGTGGAAAAAGACACAGACAGAGCAGTGTGGTGACTCCTGGCTGGCTGGGAGGTGCTTCCGCACGTCCTGACTTTCTCCTACCAGCCTATATTCTTTTTTTTTTAAGACTTTTTCTCTTTATTTGAATTTTTTCATACAATATATTTTGATCATATTTCCCCTCCCCTAACTCAGATCCTCCTTATATCCCTACCCATTCAGCTTTATGTTCTTTTTCTCTCTTTAAAAAAAAAAGCAAACACAGAGACAAAAATAAAAAACTGATAAGACAAATGTCAAAACAAAGTGAAACATAGTCCTCCCTCCTCTCCTCAAAAACAACAACCATGGAGTTCATTTCGTGTTGGCCAACTACTCCTGGCCATGGAGTCCTCTGTGGAGTGGTTGTTATACCCAGCGAGATGCCCCTGGAGAAAACTGATTTTCCCTTTGCAGGCAGGTATCAACTACAAATAGCTTTTTGCTTAGGGGTGGGACCTGGTGTCCACTTCCCTCTCTCAGACATTAGCGTTTTCTCTTTCCTTTTTTTTTTAGATGCTCTGCTCACCTCTTCCGTCTTTGTAATAGGGTTTCTCTATGTGGTCCTGGCTGTCCTGGAACTTGCTTGTTATATAGACCAGGCTGGCCTTAAACTCATAGAGATCCTCCTGCCTCTGTCTCCTGAGTGCTGGGATTAAAGACATATGCCACCACAGCCAGCCAGAATCGTCTTTACATGATAACAATCAAGAGAGAATCCTGCATCTTTTTGCACGGGAATGGGCCACGAAAGGACGGAAGAGGTGAGCAGAGCATCTTGGGAGTCCACTGAGGCTCCACGTGGGCAGGGACACTGTATCCTTTACCCACTAGAGAGCTCCAGGGCCCCACCACGTTCAGCACACAGTATATCCCATGTTGATGTTACTTATTGAGGGGGTGAATTTATAGAGTTGGGGTTTGGGGAGTGTGGAAACCTCAGGATTGCTGATGTCCTGATAGCCAGCTATTCCTCCAGCCAGAGCCCTTCAGGACAGAGAGTAGGAAGGCTGCCTTGCTGAGAAAGCACACCGAAGAAAGAAAGGATGGGCAGGCGGGAAGGATGTAACTCTGCTACCAACAACAAAGGAGACATTTCACTTGTTAAAATCCACCCCATTCCACTGTAGAGGTCGCTGGTGGCCACAGCCCTCAGAGGAATCTACAGCTCTGAGGGGATCCAGGAAGAATGAGATTGCAAAGCACTGGACTGGCAGACTTCAGATACTGGCAGAGGCCCAGACAGGCAAAGATCCTGATGGCCTGCAGTCCCCTGCAAGCCAGAAAAGAGATCACATCTGGTCTCTGGCTCTATGCAGGTCCCTCGGCTCTCCAGCCTTCTCCACACACCTGACTCTCCTGGCCTCAGAGCCTTGGAGCCAGAGTGGAAAACCTGTCTAGCTGACACCTGCCTCCTACAACCTGTCAGTCCAGGGCAAGGGGCAGACAGAAGCCCCACACTTTCCTCCACACATCTCTGCCCAGACTGAGAACCCATAAATGATCACTGTGGTCAGTTTTTTTGGTACCAACCTCTCTCTAAATGGACCCTCCAGGACACCATGCCTTCCCCACCCACCTCTCTCCCTGACTTCACCCCAGGACATTTGCCTTACAGCAACCCTTCCATCCCCCACCAACTTAGGCTTTCTGGGCTCCAAACCTTGGCGCTTTGGTTCCCTATCCCTAAAGGCCCCTTCCCCAGGCTCATGTGCCAAGGAAGGACAGACTGCACTTGGGCAGCCCAGGCCCTTCTTGGACAGATGCCACACTCTATCCTTCAATCCCATCTCTGTGCCCTGCAGGGGACTAGCCAGAGGATGTCCAACAGGAATGCTCCGGGTGGCTTCCACCCTCTGTCACCATCCAGAGGAACTCAGTCACAACGGGCTCCAGTCCTATCATCTGGAAACACTCTTCTTCCCCTTTATCCTAACCCACCATCAGTGTCTGCCAGCCCCGGGCTCATACAAAGATCAGCCCAGCCTGGGAAACTCCCTGCACTTCCAATAGAAAGGCTCAGGTTATTGGGGGGCTGGGGGGTGGGGCGGGGTGGAGAAGGGGTCAGGAATGTTGTCACCGCTTGATGGGAAAGGCTTCCCTGGGCTGTAGAACTCCCATCTCTTGCCACCCCCACTCTCTGCCCTTCAGGATTCAGGCTGTGTTTACTCCTCAACAGCTCTCTGGCCAGTGGATCTCCCCTTGCTCTTTCTCTCCACCCTCCACTGGCTTAGCTTCCTCCTTCCCAGGCTCTTCCTTTCCACCCCAGAGGGCAAGGACAAGTGGAAGTTCCAGAGGAAATAAGAGGAAAGCTGTGGAGGCTGAGACAGCCTGGCTTCCCCTCACTCGTCAAGGGCAGGGGCAGCATCTGGGAATGAGTCCTTCCTCGGAATCCTCTCTGGGGCTTGGCACAGAATGAGTGTTTCAAATCATTCAAAGTCCTGGTGAATTAAGGCCCTACTTGGGTTAGGGGGGCTGCTCTTCCTGGCGCACAAGAGGGGGTACTACGCTTTTGAGGGTTGGAGGCTGCCCTTCCCAAAGTAAGGCATTGCCCTAGAGCCCAGAGTGGCAGTGCCCACGTGGATTTCTTCCTGCAGGAGGCAGGACTAAGCTGAGGATGGGTACCATGTGGGAAGATAGGGTATGAAGCATGAGGTGAGAGTGCTCAGGTTGTAGGAGGCAGGAACTCTGGTTGGGGGAAGGCTGGTACATCGCAGGGGTGAGGAGCAGAGAGGAGAGCTGAGCCCCCCCTCCCCCTGCTGGCCTAGCTGGGACACCCACCTTTTGATGCCCAGGCTGCTGCTGAGGAAGAGGAGGGCTGTCCGTGTGACCTCCAGTGTCTGCTGGCACGTGTTCTGAAGCATCTCCCTGTGTGAGGGCAGCCCTAGTCACAGCCACCCTGACCGGGGGGTGGGGGTGGGGGGCACTGTGCATGTAGGCATGGCCTTAGAGAGGGACAGGAGAGGTCTGGACGGGTGTGCTATGCTCCTCTCCAGCCCTCCACAGTACTCACAGGATCCAGTGTAACCCTCGAAGCATCAACGCCTGCCCATCCAGCAGGACCCGCGCCAGCCACAGGGCCTGGAAACCAGCAGCCAGCACCCCCTGAAACATACAGATGGGCAGGGCAGGCCTTCCCCATGTGTCAAACCCCCTTCTGCCTCCTGGGGGCGCCCCTCACCTTAGCTGTGCTGTAATCTGCCTGTAGGTCGACCTTGGGAAAGAACTTGGGGACGTCCAGAGCAGCTGCAGACAAAGACCCTGTCTGAGGGGCCTGCTTCTATGGACTGGGTCAATACTGAAGCCATATTTCCTTGTTTCCAGCTCACAGGCACCCCTCACTGCGGATCTCCCACCTGAAGCTTCCCAACTCTCCCGGTGCCCCTTGGCTTGCAAACCTTGACCCAGTGGATCTTACATGTCTCAGTTCTTCACTGCCACCTTGTGGTAAGGCTTGAGAACTACACCCTAAAGCTCCAAGCCCTGCCTCTCCAGTCCGTAGACTAGTTCTCTTGCAAGGTTAAAGCCCCTCCCTTACCTCCGAGGAGGACTAAGCATATTCCAAATGAGAAGGAATATTCCTTCTAGAAAGTAAGGAAAGGACAAAGCTCTAGGTCTCGGCCCACCTGCCCTTCTCTCCAGCAGCCCAAACTACCCAAAGCATCCCCACCAGGCACAGAGACTATTGAGGACATACGGGCTCCAAATGCTCCATCTCTGTTGGAGGATCTGGAGAAGGCCAAGAAATTCTAGTCACCAGCTCAAGTCACATGGCAACTCAGAGGTGTGCATAGAATTAAAACCAAATTCACTTCTACCGTGCGGGCCAGAGAAACATTTACTAAGAAAACAAGCCACAGGGGCTGGAGAGATGGCTCAGCGGTTAAGAGCATTGCCTGCCCTTCCAGAGGTCCTGAGTTCAATTCCCAGCAACCACATGGTGGCTCACAACCATCTGTGATGAGATCTGGCACATAATAAATAAATAAATCTTAAAAAAAAAAAAAGAAAGAAAGAAAAGAAAACAAGCCATGTCCTGGGTTGTAAACCCAAATATTCTGGAGGAGAGCGTCTCAAGTATAATAAAAGATCCAGCCTGAATGGCCGTACTCACGGTCCCTGAAGGCCAGCCCCTTGGGTGTGTCACTGGCCATGCCGAACAGAATCAGAGGGCTGCTGGCAGCAGTGGGGGCCATGTGCTGTGCTGAGAGGCTTGGCTCCAGGACACAAGGGTGACCTTCAAAGAGGTACTCCTGGTGTTTGGGGGGCACGTTGGTCTGCTCATATACAGCCTCCAAAAAGATGGCAATCCTAGACACACGAGAGGAGGGGGCATTAGCACGCACCCTGGGGAGGACTCAGCTTTTGGGGGGTAGGGCCAAAGATGGAGAGGCGAAGGGCAGAGTTCATGTACAATGGGAAGAGGACTCAGGAGTTCCAATGCCTAGCCTCCGCCTTTGTGTCCAATCCTGCTGTACCCTCCTTAAAATTCTCCTGATCTCATATGGTGACCCGGGTGTTGGGGCACACGCTTGGAATCCCAGCTTTTGGAAGGCTAAGGTAGGAGGATAGAGTTTGAGGTCAGCTGGGCTACACAGCAAGAGGCTGTCTCCAACAGCAAAGACAAAGACTTTAGTGAGTGAAGGGGTCCTATGAAAAATAAATCATAAACCCAGGAACCTCTGAGGCTGGTTAATCTAGGCTGGCACTGTAAAGAGTATGGAATCTGGAACACAAACAAGGAAGTCTGTTTGACTTGAGCTTGGTGGGAACAGTGCTTTTTCCCAAGGTGTTCTGGGAGACGCTCGCTCCCTTGGACCCACACCACTGCTCAGACGGGGGAGGCTCTTGTTGCCTCTCTCTGCTGTTCCCACTCACGTGTTGTGGGCATGGATGTAGACGTGATACAAGACTGCCTGGGGCAGGGAGAAGACGTGGACGACAATTCGCTGCAGGATGTCACTGGTCTCTGCAAAGAACTGATCAAAGCCCCAGCACTTAGCCTGCTCTACCTCCAGGATGTTGGCCAGGATGGGCACCAGCTGGCTCTGCAGCCCCCTACACACACATAAGACATAAAGATTGTCAGAGCTAGGACCCAAGCATCCAAACGGAACCTCCCAGGCTATAGAAGGAAAGTGGATGGCCCCAGGGCTGCTGATATAGCCTGGAAGTCTTGACTCAACAGAGAAGCGATCCCTAGCTTAGATTCCATAGAGAGCCCTCTCACTTACATGGACAGTCTGCAGGTGATGGGCAGGCTATAGCTCCACTCCAACGGCCCATTTTCCTGCCTCTGAGTCCCTGAAATGGCCCCGGCTGGCTTCTCTGTGGTGATTCTGTGCCTATAGTGGGACAGAATTAGGCCACTAGAACCTCCCCTCCCCACCACCCACCATCCATCATACTTTCCCTCTCATTTACCATACTTTAAGAAACAATAAACTCTGAACAGAGCACAGTCCATGTCACCCAGCCGCTGGGAGGTAGACTGGAAAATGAATTTGGGGCATCCTGGCTCTACCTGTGAGATCACCTCTGCCCAGCCAAGCTCCTTGCTTTCGTCAGAGTCCTTTTCACTGTCACCATGGCTCTACCAACCCAGCCACCTCCACATCTGTGCCACGATGAGCTCAGTGCCCACTCTCTCCTCACTTTCTAACTGCTCCCCCAATCTATCCTTCCCTGACAGCCCATTCCACTCCAACTTCCCCCCTTGTCCCTAAACCTAATATTGGTTCCCCACAGCTTGCCCCAGGACCAAGGGTGCAAGCACCAGCCTTCCCAATGACACACTGAGAAGAGGAAAACTCCGAGAGCTCTTCCATTTACTCCCAGATGGAGAAGGGAAGAGAAGCTGACCCTTGTGACCAGCCCGAAGGAAGCCAACCAAGAACGGTTTCACATCCCTGAACATAGGCTTAACGTAGATCGTAGCACTTCTGAACTCCAAGAACATCATGCCCGGCCTCTCTATACCTCTGCAGACCGTTAGCTACCATCAGTGCCGTTGGAAGCACTTCTTACGGGCTACCCTGCAAGCCCAAAGCCCTCTCCTCTCAACTGCCCACTACCTACAGCCAATGTAGACTTCTGCTGTTCTTCCCCAATATTTATTTGTAAGAGCTCTTGGCGCTAGGTCCAGCAGATGTTTTCCCAACTGCCCTTCAGCTAGAACCTTGGGAACTTGTCCCGAGACTTGGGTCCTTTTTTCCTACACAGTATCAGTCACAACAGCTCAGCAGATCCTTGTACTGCAGAGCCCCTTATTTCAGTGGTTTGACACCACATCTCTTTTGCTCTGGGCCGTCCGTCCTGGCAGCCCCCATTTTCAGCTCCTCCTGTCAGTCACTGAGAAACATTAGGAAGCCCCTGGACCTGGGTACCAGCTCCACCTTCACCCCTGCAGGCTCAGTAACCTTGTAAACTTCCTTGGCCCGGGGGAACACTGAATTAACACAAAGGTCTGTGAGTGGTCTCTACCAAGCCAGGGGTGTAAGGCTGGGCTTCTGGCTTGATTAGCAGTGGCTCTAGAGTCAAGGCAGGGACAGGGGGTAAGAGACACAGTAGGACCCAGTGGGGGAAGGGCCAGGTGTCAGCCAGGAAGAAGTCCAGGGTCTGTCCCCTTCATTCCCTGCCCCATCGCCCACCGTACATGATCTCCTTGTTGCGCCGGGGCCCACCAAAGGGGATGAAGGGCAGACTACCGGTGGCTGCATGGTACAGGGTCACCCCAATACTCCAGAGATCCACAGTCACCCCGAACGCCTTTTGCTGGGGTTTGCGCAGCACTGCCCGCTCATACATGTCAGGGTGCTGTGGGAGCAAGGTAGAGAGTTGCCATGGAGGGCCAGTGTGGGCACTTCCTAGGGGACTCTCAGGGTGGCACACAGCAAGGGGCTATCAGCTGAGGGTCTCCAACATGTCACTTACCAGGTATTCCTCTGTACCGTAGACAGAAACGAACTTCTCATCGTCGTCCAGCTTCCGAGCAGCCCCAAAGTCGGACAGTTTATAGATGCTCTGCCCCTCCTCCCCCACCAGACGCATGATGTTCCCAGGCTTGATGTCGCGGTGGACAATGCCGTTCTCCCGAAGGTGGTTCATGCCAGCCACTGGGGACAGACAGAGCACTACTAGCTTGGCTCCAGCCAGGGACCTGTCAGTCTGATGTCTGAGGTTTGTCCTGATGAAGAGTCTGTCCTTGGATCCAAATAGACAGGGAGTTGCCACAGGGAACTCAGGGGCACAGGAAACACTGGAGAACAGGGAAGCCCACAGGGCTAGGAAAGGGCGGTCCAAGCCAGAGAGATGGATCACTGGGTAAGAGCACTGGCTGAGCCGGGCGGTGGTGGCACACGCCTTTAATCCCAGCACTGGGGAGGCAGAGTCAGGCAGATCTCTGTGAATTCGAGACCAGCCTGGTCTACAGAGCGAGATCCAGGACAGGCACCAAAGCAACACAGAGAAACCCTGTCTCAAAAAACCAAAAAGAAAAAAAAAGAGAGCACTGGCTGTTCTTTCAGGCGACCCTGGTTCAATTCCCAGCACCCACGGGTCAGCTCACAACTAGAACTCCAGTTCCAGGAGATCCAGCGCCCTCTTCTGGCCTCTGCAGGCACCGGTCATACATGTGGTACACAGACATGTGCACGCAGAACACCCATACACAGAAAGTAAAAATAATTTAATAAAAATCATTTAATACAGTTTTAAGGGGGCTGGAGGGAAGGTTTGGGTAAGGGCTTGCCACTCTTCCTGAGGACCAGAGTTCAGTGCCCAGCACCCATGGTGGTTCACAACCGTCTGTAACCCCAGGTCCAGGGGGTCTGAAACCCTCGTCTGACCTTCAAGGGTACCAGGCACGCACATGGCACACATGCATTCCTGTAGGTAAAACACTCATACACATTAAATTACCTTTTTTTAATAAGTAAAAGGAAGGGGTCCCAAAGACATCACAATATTGACTCATTTGGGTTTTGTGGGGAGCCCAGGGCACACCTTTTCCATCTTATTATTTATTTGTGGTAACATATACCTAACAAAATTTATCATTTAAAATTTTGTTTTTCGATATATTTCACTATGTAGCCCAGGCTGCCCCGGAATTCCTGATCAGCCTGCCTCAGCCTCCCCAGTGTGGGGCATAATCAACCAGGCCCTTCAGTTGAACTGCTTTTAAGCACACAGCTCTGCTGTTCAGTGATACTCCTGCAGGCACCCAATCCCGTCAGGCTGTCTCACCTGTTGACTATTGTGAATAATGCTACCTTCAAGACCAGCCAACACACTTTTTAGAATTTTCTTCCTACAGCTTTGAGCTGGATCAGTCACGTGGGTCCTTCTGGCCCACCCCTCTGCCTCAGGCCCGCTGGGATGCCTGTTTCAGAGTATCACACTCATCCTGGACTTTGTAGAGGGCTTAGGCCTGGAAACAGGGCATGGCTCACCCACACAGCGTAGTACCACCAGGAACTCCTCCTCAGGAAGGCCAAATGTGTTCTCAGGGTCCTCCAGCACACTCAGCAGGCTCCCACTGGAGCAGTACTCCATCACTATCACCTTCTGCCGGCTGCCTCCCTGTACACGGGACAGAAGGAAGCTTGGGGAGGAGGGTACTTCCAACTTCTGCCTGTCGGAGGTTACTTACCTAGAGCCCACAGCCCTCCTTCCCTGGGCACAGCTTCTTGCCTTCTTCTTACCGTGCCTCATACCCATCTCAGACACAGGAACCTAAGGTTACCTTTCCCGAGAAACCCCCTCTGATTAGGCACTGATTAACCCCCTTTCCTTTCCTAATGATGTCTCTGTGTGGTCCCACACCACGGGTTCCTTACCATCCCCTCCCCCTGACCCCTCTCCCCCCAAATCGCTGGACTGCAAAGGTCAAGATCAAGAGCATCCTTGGCTGACCAAGCAGAGGACCCACCGTTTCCTCCACAGCGAACAGCTTGACGACATTCTGGTGATCCAGCTTCCGCAGCACCTCAAACTCCCTCACTTGCACCTCGAGGGGCCGCCGGTAGCTGGCTGAGTTGAAGACCTTCACAGCAACCACCTCCCCAGATTTCTGGCGTGTGGGCACAGGGTTGGCAATCAACATGGGGACCACACTGGTCCATGGAGCCGCCCCGTTCCCCTTTAGCCTCTTCCCCAACCCAGCCCCAAACGAGAGAGGCAGGGGCTGGGTGGGCTCGCATCTGCTGCCCGTTCCCCTACCCAGGGGGGCTGGAGCAGCACTTGGAGGCGACACACCTGATGTCCCACAGCAGATGGCTTGTGTTATCGCTCATTTTGCCTAGGCAGTTTACCCTGCCTCCAGTTCCTGAGCACAGAGCACATTCTGACACAGCTCTGTGGCTACTGTAGGACAAACCCAGACAGGCCCAACCTCCCAGCCCAGCTATTCCTAGAACCCACTTGCTGTCACCCTTCTGCCTTGTCCTCTAGTCCAAACATGTCTCTGACAGAGGCACCATTCCAAGGAATTTTCCAGGATGCCATACGTCAGCCCATACCTATGGAGTCCTTTCTCATCAGAGGAGACAGAACAGAGTCCTGGGACCCTTGTCCGGCTACATAGAATCCTAATGCCTAATGGAGGGCTAGTTCTAGGGCATGAAGGAGTCTGGAGTTGCTATTACCTTGTTTCGGGCCTTGTACACACTGGCAGTGGCCCCCTGTCCCAGCAGGTCATCCGTGTGCCATAGGTAATTAGCTGTGCTCTGCATCTCCCAGGCTTGGCTCCCTTCCACCTGGAAAAACAAATGAACAGCCATGTGGGGGTCCCAAGGTCCCATGCCTAATCTGCAACAGATACTGGTAGTCAGCCATCAGCTCCCAAGACCACCCCACAAGGGCTCAGTGTGGCCACGGCACAGGCACGGGACCTGGGGAAATGGTGGCACAGGAAGATTAAGTAAGTTCTCCCCAAAGAAACACAAGACAGCAGGAGGGTCCTACTAAGCCCCAAGCTTGCATCTGTTATACCCATGGGGACTTCTAGCTGTGCTGTACCCCCGATCCCTTCCAGCACCCTTAGAGGTAGGCCAGTCTAGGGGGACTTTCTCTATCACCTCTTTCGGGCACTGGGGACTCAGAGTTTTGGTATCCAGGCCTGGGATTGTCCCAGGAAGCAGACACAGTGCGGGAGGAAGAGCCCTGGGTCAGCCAGGGTCGGGCAGAGGTGGTCAGATCACCACAAATCTCCAGGATTGCAACATGAGCCTGGAGCTCCCATCCCCCCATCTCTGCTTGCGTGGCCCTTAACTTCCTACTGCTGGGAGCTAACAGTTGCTCACCAGGCAGCTAGGCCTTGCCCAGTGCTTTTCCAGAAGGAAAAGGGCTGTAGGGGAGATATCCAAGAAGAAAGGATGGGAGGGATAAAGGGAGGGAGGTGATGGAGGAGAGCGTGGGAGGATCACCAAGGCTCAAGAGCTCTGGGGAAGATCTGAAACTGCCCACAACTCTGCTCCCCATCTTTACTCTCATCCTCTTCCCTCCAAAAGCCGGTTCCTCTAAAGCAGCTGGTTCCAGAAAGTGTAGCCTCCAAAGTTAAACTCACCACCTATCTGTAAAATAGGGCCCGAGTCCTCGGATGCCTGGGGGCAGGAGCGCAAGAAGGGCCCCGCCCCTTCAAGGTTTTGAAACAAAGTTGTTTTGGGCAGGGCCTCTTCCTGCTCCAGCATCTCACTGGGTTTCAAACCAAAGATGGCTCAATTTTGAGCCCATTCTGTCTGTATTTTTTTTTTTTTTTTTTTGGTGTTTCGTGACAGGGTTTCTCTGTGTAGCTTTGCGCCTTTCCTGGAACTCACTCTGTAGACCAGGCTGGCCTCGAACTCACAGAGATCCGCCTGCCTCTGCCTCCCGAGTGCTGGGATTAAAGGCGTGTGCCACCACCACCGCCCAGCCTTTTTTTTTTTTTTTTTTTAAGACAGAGTATCCAGCTCAGGTACCTCCAGTGGTATTGAGGATGGTCTTGAACTTCTGTGTCTACCTCCTAAATGCTTGAATTACAGTTGTGTACCACCATTCCCGGTTAACTAGGTGCCGGGGATTGAACCCACGGCTTCGTGCATGCTAGGCAAGCACTCTACAGCTAGTAGTCTAATTTAAAGATGCAAACCCTGGAGAACACCGGCTTTTGAGCCAGAAGCCACTTGAAGCGATCAGTAGTCACGCCCTAGTTTTGGACCACGCACTCACGTTTGCATTATGCAAAAGTAAGGTTGCTGGTGAGACCTTCTGAAGGCAATGTGAGTGAGTTGTCCATGTTCCTTTGTATGGCTGAAGAGTCATGAGAGGCTCAGGCAGGGTACACTGAAGTGGAGGTCAAGGTCCTAGCCTTGGGAGCTGAGGGTCCCAGACTGTATCACCTTCATGACTCTACCTAGGCTGGTCCTCAACCAAACCCTGGTATTAGGGCAAAACACAGCTGAAGTCAGGGAGATGGGCGTTGAGATGCACAGAGCAGAATCCCCGATGGGCCACAGAGTCCTGGGTTCTGTCCAGAAGCTCTGACTATGGCACATCTGGATCACCTCTGCATTCTTGTCTCCCACCAGGCCCTTTTCTATACAGAATGCGCAGTAGCCTTCAGTGAGTCAACACCAGCCTGCTCTCGGACTCCCGTCCTCCTCGGGGGCTCTTCTGTGACAGATGCACTTACTTACCTGCACTCCAAGTGGCCCAGAATCAGGCAGACTCTT
>CABHPR010120335.1:4536-19836 GCA_902168415.1 Peromyscus melanophrys
ATAGATGCTTCCTGTCAGAGCTACTGCACGATAACACAGAGGTTTATTAAGTTTCATTTCAGCTCCTTGCACTTCTAGTCACTCCTATGGAACCAGGCAGTGAGTGAGCCCCCCGCATGACACCCTCCAAGTTGCTCACCCATTGCTAGCAACTCACAAATCGCTGTTGCAGCCTAAGGTGTTCATCCACCTCTGGAAACGGCTGTGAAGCTTTTGTTCTCTCTGTTACAAGTGCCTTGGAGTGGATACACCCAGATGTTTTTGACAATGTTTGGGCAAAGATAAAAAGAACAAGTGAGGGCGTCAGCTGTTTATTTGTGCATGCTAAGTGTATTTGTTTCTACACTTCAAAAATATAGTGTTCAGGGGTGGAGTGATGGCTCAGTGGTGAAGAGTGCTTACCGCTCTTGCAGAAGATCCCATTCAGTTCCAGCATCCAGGTTGGGAGGCTCACTCACCTGTAATTTCAGCTCTAGGGGATCAGATGGCCTCTTCTGGACTATGCAGGGACCTGCACCTGCATGCACAAGGCCACACTTGTGCAAACATATAGACACATAAATTTTAAAATAAAAATAAATCCTTTAAAAATGTAATATTGGCAAATGTTTTAAAAATTAGTTTTAAAATGTAAAATAAGTCTCCCTGCCTCCAAGTGTATGCCACACCTTTCCAGAGACCTTTCCAGAAGGCAATTAATTAAGGTGGGTCAGAACTGTCTTCTAAGGTAGCATTCTGGACAGTACTACTTTGTATTATTTCCACTTCCTACGATCCTTAGAGCTCATTCTCTGAGTCTCTGTAGATCAGCCTTCAGTTTTCAGTACCACCTAAAGCCCCTTCTATATGAAATTATGTTGCTTCCAGGCCTTTCCGTTTGTTTGTTTTGCTTGGTTTTGTCTTTTTCTGATAAACCTTTTTGAGCTTTCCCAAGGCGCCGAGGACAAGAGGACAAAAGGACAAATCAGATGAGTCTCGCCCCCAGATGTTCATCGTCATCAGGAGCGTAGAAACCTCGACTGGTTTGCTCATGAGCCTAGGAGCTGCAAGAACTCGCGCTGAGTGATACAGGAACGAGGAGAATACAGGACAGGAGAGCGCCTCTCCTTGATGGAATGCGGGAGGGGATAGGTAAAGGAGCACCCGCACATTCAGGTAAGAAAGCAGAGGAGGCTGGACGAGGGAACAGCCTGTGCCAGCCGGCCCTTCTCTAAGCCTCATCCTGCTTTACTGACAAAAGTTACCATTTACCCTTTCTCTCTCAAATCCTCAAAACAGCCGCCAGCAATGACTGTAGACCTTTCTCAGACCTAAGCCACACCCTTTCCCCACAGGCTGTTTGGACCCTTCCGTGGGAGAATGGCCAGTCTCCCCTGTCTGTCCCCCTTCTTTCCAGAGTCCAGGCGGCTGGGCTGCGTGCACCTGCCCCTGAATTGTGTGCGGCAGTCGCAGTCTGGGAGCTGAGTGACACAGCAGGTGCCGCCGCCTGCAGACAATTCCATATTGCAATGGAGCATCGCCACCAAAGCTTATTATCTAGGGCAATAAAGTTTGGGATTAGGGGGATTCGGGATGATTGTGTGATTCTCCACAAAGCTTATCTTCTAATAGACCAGCTGCTTTATTAGGCCGCCCCCACCCACAGCAGGCCCTTCCCAAGGCATCCAGAGTCCCAGGCAGCAGAGGGGGGCCTTGAAGGCAGCAGTGGGAGACAGCTGGGGGTATCATATCACCCTCAGTCTCCATCTGCGAGTGTTAAATTACAGGCGGCTTCCAGCTGGGCACACCCCAGATTCTACCCTCTTCCCACAAAGCCAGCCCAGGTCATTGTCATCCTGGGGCATCTGTCAGGGGCTGCCTCTCCCCTGCTGGTCCCTACCTCTGAACCCTGAAAGAGCCAGGCCTGGGAATTCACTTGTTTGGAAGGTTGTCACTGTCACTGTTTGGGAGTGTAGAAGACTGGAGGGCTTTAGAGAAGGGGGCACCGTGGAAATTCCCTTTGCACATGGCACTCTGCTGGAACTGTTCACGGTAAACAAGAGATTGTACAGGATTGTACAGACTGTACGGTTGTACACACAGAACCTCGAAGAAGCTGTAAGCTTAGCAAGTTCTGACAGATGTGTCCCCAGACTGGAGGCTCATTAACCCTGGAGTGGTCAGGGTGGGGGTCACTCCCACTGACTCCTCCATCAGTTGCTTTTCTGAGCAGTGTCCCATGGTGGGCAGCACCGAGGCCACCTTCAGTTCCTATCGCTCTCTAAGAGGCTGTTTGGTCCCCATTCTCTGTCAGATGATCATTGCAGAAGAATTTATTAGTGAGCATTGATGAGCATACTAAAAACCCTGGGGATTTATGGGATTTATGCTTTAGGCTTAATGAATGTTTCAAATGGTATGTTCTGCACATTGAACTTTGGTGGATTCTGATGTACAGATCTACACATAGCACTTGTGTGTGGTATAGAGTTTAGGAAAACTTGCCATAGAATTATTCAGCCACCATGATGCTATGCATGAGGGTTATGGAGTTGGTCTTTGTGCCTGTGTATTATTCAATAAAAAGTTACTGTAGGGTTGGTGAGAGGTCTCTGTGAATAGAGACCTAATGCCAAGCCTGATAACCCGATTTTGATCCCTGAGACTCACATGGCAGAAGGAGAACCAACTCCCACACATTGTCTTCTGATTGCTACATCAGTGCTTTATCATGAACATACCTACACACACAAACACATACAAGTAAATAGATAAATATGTAATTTTTAGAAAGATAGCGCATCTTAGATGCTCAAACCATAACATGGGCTGAACATTAATAATCTAAAGATGCCAGACAGCGGTGGTGCACACCTTTAATCCCAGCACTTGGGAGGCAGAGGCAAGTGGGATCTCTGAATTCAAGGCCAGCCTGGTCTACAGAGCAAGTTCCAGGACAGCCAGGGCTACACAGAGAAACCTCATCTCAGAAAAACAAAACAAAAACAACAGCAATAATAGTAAAAACTCTAAAGCCACAAGAAGACCTGACCTCAAGTGATGGAAGCCTGGCCTTGTGTGATGGGTGGCCATCAAAATGCACACAGTTATTGTAAAAATTATCTTCAGGCTAGGTATACAAGACATATATGAAACGTAAAGGAAGAATGTGTTTCCATTTAAGTACCATCCTCCACATATCTCATTATGTGTACTAAATGTGTGTATGCAAATAGCCCAAAGTTCAAATGTGAAAACTTTTCCCGCCTCAAGCATTTTGAATAAAAGATACTCAACCTGTATTGAGATAAAGATGAGTTTGAAATTCCTGTGTGTGTGTGTGTGTGTGTGTGTGTGTGTGTGTGTGTGTGTGTGTGTGTGTGTGTGTGCAGGCTATGGAATTAAACTTGTTAGGGTTCAAATCCGTTTCCTTCACATCTTTTTTTTTTTTCTTTTTTTTCCCCTGAGTCACATCTAGCGCAGGCTTTTCAGGACTGTTCTGAGGGTTAGAAATGAATGAGGGACAAGTGAATGGTAAACATTTGGCGGAGACTCAGCAAGGATTGGTTACTATTTTTATCATTATCATCGGCTCTGCTGTTGTTATCGTTTGTGATCTGTAAATGCCTTTATTAGTGTGGCCCACATAACAGCCCTAGTGTAACCAGCAGAACGGTAGACTATAAACCCACCAAGTCTACCACATTTATCAGAATGCTTTACCTGGTGAATGAACTTGAGGGAAAAATTAGCAACTGGAACAACGGCATAAATTACCAAAGCTCATTTTATTTACATTCTATCCATTTATTTACGTTCTATCCATTTATTTAATGCTTAAAAATTTAAGCACAGATAGGCACTGTTTTAGGTGCTGAGAAAACAGAATGCAAGAATTTTTAAGTCTTTAATTCTCCGGAAGTCAAATTCTTTTGGAGAAAAGAAGAAAATGAAATGGAAACCAGGTTATTAAAAAGATGATTTCAAAGCTCGGTGATGGTGGCGCATGCCTTTAATCCCAGCACTTGGGAGGCAGAGCCAGGCGGATCTTTGTGAGTTCGAGGCCAGCCTGGGCTACAAAGTGAGTTCCAGGACAGGCGCAAAGCTACACAGAGAAACCCTGTCTGGAAAACGCCAAAAAAAAAAAAAAAAAAAAAAAAAAGATGATTTCAATTGGGGAGGCAGGGAGAGGCTGAAGGGGCGGGAGGACGGAAGAGGAGGATCTGTGATTGGTGTGTAAAATGAACAAAAAAAATTTCTTAATAAAAATATGATTTCAAATTTCAAGGCATCTGATGAAGAAAATAATTAACAGGCTATAAATTGATTGGGATGGTGAAGGGGCACAAAGAATAAAAGCAAGGAGGGAGATTAAAGACAGATTCTGATGAGGAACTGTGAGAGAAGACCTACCATGATGAGGGTGAGACTCCCTCAGAAGATCCAGACAGAGGAGCAGAATATGCAGTTTGTAAACAGAGAAGCAGCAAAAAAGGCCTGTGTGATTGGAACAAAGCAGTGGAGAGGAGAGGAGACCTGGCCAACTATCTATCACATCTCCATGTACCAGGAAGACAGAAGGAAGCCTGAGTCATTTTCTGCTTATTGGGAAGGCCCACAGGGCTACCGCCTTCACAGCAATGTACTTGCATGAAGGGTCATTGCCAAATCAATCAACAGAAAGGCCATTAGTCATCAAAACAGTTTATGGAGCCCGGGCAGTAGGAGACAAAGACACAAAGACCCCAAACATTGATATCCTATAAACAAGAAGCCAGGGAGGGTCATTCATTGACGACAGGCTCACATTGAATTGAGGCTGTATCAACATTGCATTCTCTACCAGCTTGTGGCCTTCAGGCTCCTGAACTAATGCCAAGGACAACTGTAAAATCTTTAAAACAGCAAGAGATTATAGCTGATGATCATTTGAGTTTGCTGTTGTGCCTGCTGCTCATTTCTCTGTCTCTGTCTCTATACACACATCACAAACTTCACCTCAGTACCTTGTCTTAGAGAATTTGATTTTGATACATTTACACAGGAAACCTGCTTATTAGGGAAGAAGATAAATAACTTGTCTTCTCTGCTTTGCAAAGCTATTAGGAGTCATCTGCAGACATAGACACCAGGTTCACATACATGTCTTGTTATTTTGTGACAAATTCTTGTCAGTCTATGGTATGGTGGAAAGCACAGAGAAACGGCAGTCATCAGGAAATTCGAAGTTTGATTCTGGCTCCAATTCTAACGAGTAACCCAACTCCGATAAGATATTTTATTTTTCTGGATTAAGTTTTATTTGATCAGATGTGCGTTCAGTAACACCTCCCATGGTTGGAAATCAAACTGACAGCAGGTTGGGTACTTTGTAGTCCACATAAAATGCTGCTCACGGTGCAGAATGAAGTCTTCTGGAACAGGTACGGTGATGCTTGCCTATTACATTAGTTCACTTTCGCTATGACAAAATACCCAACAGCTTATGCAGTCCGTCGTGGTGGGGAAGGAACTGTAGTACCTACTCACACTGCATCTGCAGTCGGAAGCAGAGAGCAACGGCTTCTCCTCAGGTCTGTTTCTTCTTTGTATTTTGTTCAGAACCCGTTAGGATGAAAGTTTGGGGCAAAAAGATCCGCCCCACTTCCAGCCAGAAGCCGGCTCTTGCAGAAGTCCACCAATGGGACAAAGAGATTCCCGCTAGAAGCCCACACTTACAAAACCCTGCGCAAAAAAACTAGACAGAGTGGACGCTTAGTTCCCATTCCAGAGTGACCACTGGACTCAGGACACACCTACCGGACCCCCAAACCCAGGCAACACTCCAATACCCTGTCAAGCATGACACTGCCTCCCACCCTTCTTCTACAAAAATCCCCTAACCCAGCCCAGCCACACGACTTCATGGAACTCCTGCTGTGAGACCTTGAATTCACCCAGGAGCAACTAATTCATAAATAAACCGGCCTTTACTGTTTTAAATTTTTATTTCTTTATTTTACATGCAGACCTCATTCTTCCTTCCCGCTTCTCCTCCCACTCTCTCTGCCCACTCCCCCCCTTCCCCTCCCCAATTCACCTCTTCTGTATTCGCTTAGAAAGGAGCAGGCCTCCCATGGGCATCAACAAAGCATGTCATAACAAGCTACCTTAAGACCAAGTGCTTCCCCTGCATTCAGGCTGGACAAGGCAATCCAGCATGAGGAATAGGTTCCCAAGATCCAGCCAAAGCACCAGGGACAGCCCTGTTCCCATTGCCAGGAGTCCTACATATAGACCAAGCTACACAACTGTCACATATATGCAGAGGGCTGAGGTCGGTCCCATGCAGGCTCCCTGGTTGTTGGATCAGACACTGTGAGTTCCCATGAATGTAGCAGCACTTTCTTGTCGGACTTTCTTTGGATGGCCAGCCTGCAAATAAGGACATGCAGACTTATTATTAATTATGAAACTTGGCCTTTAGCTTAGGCTTGTCCCCAGCTAGCTCTTAAAACTTGAATTAACCTGCTTCAATTCATCTACATTCTGCCGTGTGGCTGTTTACCTCTACCCAATTCTGCATGTCCCACTTCCTCCATGTCTTGCTGGTGTCTTCTGCTGAGCCAGATTCTAACCCCGAGTTCCTCTCTGCCCAGAAGTCCCACCTAACCTCTCCTGCCTAGCTATTGGCCATTCAGCTTTTTATTAAACCAATCACAACAAAACATCTTCAAACATTGTACAAATATCCCACATTTCCCCCTTTTCATCTAAATCAAAAGGAAAGGTTTTAACTCTAACATAGCAAAACTACATACAATTATCAAGTAAGAATTACATTCACAATGTCTATTCCATTTGTATTTGGCATATTTGGAGAAAATACTCTATTATCTATCCTACCTTGGTGAGTCCAAAGTTTTATACCTAAGTCACTTTCTATCATAACTTGTATTACCAACCTAAAAAAATATTTTTAGACATTAAAACATTCTCTTAGATAAACAACTTAAACTTTTATGTCTCACAACCTTATAAACTTTGCATCGCTTATTTAAGTTTCTTTTCTGAATTTGGTAACAAAGAAAACTATAAAACTATAACTATCTATTTTTCAACCTCATTAGAGACCAGAGAAAAATACAGCATTACCTGAGTAAACAGGAAGTGCAGAGCAAACAACTTTTAAAACTATAGAAATGACAGAGACAGCTGGATGCCTGGACAGTCACCCAAGGTTCATCTGCAATGTTGAGGCATTCATCTTCAGCCTAGAATATCTGACAGACTTTTCTCTGAAGCAGGAATTTTGAAGGACTGTTCTACCTTTTCTTGGCAAATTCAGCAGTTGTCTTCTTTTGTGTCCTGCTTGTTCAATTTGGACAGCATACTGTCAGCATTTGAGGCAAGGGCAGTTTCTTGCCCAAAGGCTAACTTTGCCACAATTGAAAGCAAACTCCATATGGAGATTCTTGAATGCTCATCATTTTCTCTGAAGTAGATTGGTGCTGCCAGGAGCAGATGTGTCTCGCTGTCATGAAAAGCCTTATGCTATTAAAACATCTTAAATGTCATATTCTACAGGTCTCTTAAGTGTTAGAAGACCTATCTAAAATATATCTCTGTATGACCTTGAAAACATACCTAACATGACTATAAGTTTGATTGTTATAGATGACTAGCTACTAACCTGTATTTATTTCTTAATTATCTTAAATAGTTCATAATAATAGCTTTCAAGGACTAGAACTTTACATTTTTGAATGAGCTGCATAGGTACAATACCTTACAATGTGTTGTAACAAAAATAACCATAAATTTATATCAATATGCCTTAGAGTAGAAACATATATAGGATATGCTATAATAAAAACAATCTTAGAAATATATATAGGGTATGCTATAATAAAAATATCTTAAATTTGTGTCAATATACAAAAATCTATACCGATGTAAAATATTTGAGATTAATAGTTCTTTTTAGTTTAAAAATAGATTCAATAATCTACCCTTTTATCCTATCATTAATATGCCCCCTTTTTTTCAAAAAAGATCCTTGAATCCAACCTCTTTTGCTTAGTTTTTTCCCTGAACATGACCAATAACAACTTGTAACTAATCCCCCTAAACAATGACAAACACCCATAACCCATCAAACGACCCAAAACCACCTACCCCACTTGTTGGGAATGTGAGCATCATGTTCTTAAAATTACTTTCTGTTGTCTGGGGGTGAGAGTGTCTTCAGGGGACTCTGAGAAAATTGAGATAATGGTCAAGTCCTGGGAAAGCTAGTGTCTGTGTGATGGGAAAGTACAGGGCTTATCTGAGGAGGATGGATCATCTCAGCTAGTAGCTTTGAATTCGTTCTGGATGAAGAATTTTGAGGAAACTGCAACAGAGGCATTCTGAGAGGCTGGATCATCTGGGCTACTGGTAGGTTGTTTTTTTTTCTGAAAACACACCAACTTTTAAAGGTAACATGCATATTTGCATTAACACAAACATGGAATATGCAGTATACACAAATCAGCTAAAGATGATTTTTTGTTCTATGTTTGACCAGATAAAAGACATCTGTCAACTTTATAAGTTTGTTTGGACTGCATAATCAAACTGCAATATAAATCTCTACCCATTCCACATGGAAGGATGGCATGTAATAATAATTTATGAGGACTCTGTAGCTAACAAGATTTATCATGTCTCATCCAGTCTCAGAGCTGTTCCTATAGTAGAGGAATCAGTATATACATCACCTGTCTTGTAGTTTTTCTTTTTTTTTTTTTTTAATGTCTATAGCCAAGATTTTCAGGAAGTCTCCCTGGTCAAATCTAATCCTTAATTTTGAAGGAGTCCATAGCCTTTTGTTTCCTGTGGAAACAGAGGCATAACTCTCCCACAACGCAACACATTTGCTAACTTCCACTCTGAAGTTAAGACATCCTTAAAATATATAAGCTGGTTTAAATTAGCAGGTTTTTTTTTTTCTACAACCCAATGTCTCTCAGCAGTGTTTGCCCTTCATTCATTAGCATTCCTGGAGCTCGCTCTGTAGACCAGGCTTGCCCTTGAACTCACTCTGCCTCCTGAGTGCTGGGATTAAAAGCATTAAAGGCATGTATCACTGCCACCCAGCTTTTTCGTTTTTTTTGTTTGTTTGTTTTCTGTTTTTTCTTTCTTCTTTTCTTTCTTTCTTTCTTTCTTTCTTTCTTTCTTTCTTTCTTTCTTTCTTTTCTTTCTTTCTTTCTTTCTTTCTTTCTTTCTTTCTTTTTCTTTCTTTTTTTTTTTAACCAGTCATGACACATCTTCACACAGTGTACAAATATCCCACAATACATGAACCAGGCTAGCCATTTCTGTGGGTTTTCCTCTGATGTCCCTGACCCTCCTGGCTCCTACAGTCCCTCTTCCCTCTCCTCAGCGGGACTCCCTGAGCTCCGCCCAGTGTTTGGCTGTGGGTCTCTGAACCTGCTTCCATCAGTCACTGGATGAAGGCTTTCTGCTGACAACCAGGGTAGTCACCAATCTGATCACAGGGGATGGTCAGTTCAAGCTATGCATTCACTGTTGCCAGGAGTTTTAGCTGGGGCCATCTTTGTAGACTTGTGGAAGTTTCTTTTGCATCAGGCTTCTATCCGACTCTGTAAAATCCCCATTCCCTGTCATCTTTCTCAGCACTCTCCTCCTCCACCCTCCCAAGCTGATCCCTCAAGTTCCCATGCCCACCCATCCCCAGTCCACCCAGGAGATATCCTCTATTTCTCCTTCCCTCAGAGATCCATGAGTACCCCCTTGGGCCCTCCTTGGTACCTAGCCTCTGTGGGTCTGTGGATTGTAACACAGTTGTCCTTTATTTTACAGTTAATATCCACTCATGAATGAGTATATACAATGTTTGTCTTTCTGGGAAAGCAATATGGCAGTTTCTCAGAAAATTAGGGATCGACCTACCTCAAGATCCAGCAATACCACTCCTGGGCATATACCCGAAGAATACTTAATCGCATCACAAGGACACTTGCTCAGCTATGTTCATAGCAGCTTTATTTATAATAGCCAGACTCTGGAAACAACCTAGATGCCCCTCAATTGAAGAATGGATAAAGAAAATGTGGTACATTCGCACAATAGAGTATTACTCAGCTGTTAAAAACAGTGACATCAGGAAATTTGAAGGCAAATGGATGGAACTAGGGAAAAAAAATCATCCTGAGTGAGGTAACCCAGGCCTTTTACTTTTTTTTTTTTTCAAGACAGGGTTTCTCTGTGTAGCCTTGGCTGTCCTGGAACTCCCTCTGTAGACCAGGTTGGCCTCAGACTCACAGAGATCCACCTGCCTCTGCCTCCCGAGTGCTGGAATTAAAGGTATGTGCCACCACCACCCAGCTTGGCTTTTTACTTTTTAATTCAACTCAGTTGGATTGATTGCAGCGGCAGCGGACAAGCCATTCAGGGACCCCACTCTTCGAAATAGTGTTATGGGTCTTCACACCGCAGCTAACCCAATCTCATCCTGCCCCCACAGACATGCCCAGAGACCTGTCTCCTTTGTGATTCTGGATTCCATCACATCTATGCCATTATTGGAAAGACTGAGGCAGGAGGATCATGAGCTCAAGGCAAGCCAGGGCTATCTAAGGAGATTGGTTTGAAGCTCATTATGAGACTTTTTAGAAACATTTAAAACTGGAAGGGTTCCCTGTGTACTAACAACAAAGAAATAAGATTTCATTGTCCTTGAGAAATGGGATTGTAAGTGTGCAATCATTGTGACATCTACCACATTATAAGCACTCAAAGTTGATGTTTGCTGAAATAAAATTGAAGCTATTAATTGTCACTGTTTTCCTTAAAGGCAGAAAACTCGAAGATTCAAGCAGAATTCAATGACTATGTAAATCAGCTAGGACAGAAACAAGGAATTTGATCCGCTGGAAATCTGAAAATTGTAGTCATAGAATCTACACTAACTGAGCATCACTGGCACACTGATGACATGCACTTTGAAGAGATACTAGGTCATGAGGCACATGCTCTGTTTAAGAAGGCAAGGAGGCCTTTTATAGAGCTCAACAATAATTTCTGTCAATTGTCCAGAATAGAAACCAATTTAGAATAAATTATTATATGTTTGTTCGCAAATATTTACTAAGCATGTACTACGTATCAGATGGAAACAGGCAGGGTATATATAGAGTATATTTCTTTTATATAATTTTCCTTCAGTTGGGATAGCTTGAACTATGTGCATATCACAGAACTACACCAGAAAGTGAATTCAGGAATCTTCATAACTGAGAATTTCAGTAAAGCCATACAAGCTCATCTGATGAAGCAATAAACAAATCTAAATGTGTTTTTAAACCAGGCCTGGTCAGTGCACATACTTGGAATTGCTTCATTTGGAAAGTGGAGACAGGAAGACAAAAAGTTTGAGATTATTCCAGGCTACGTAGTGAGTGTGAGGCTAGCCTTGGTTACATGAGACTGTCTCCTAAAAGAGAAGCAAAATTCAATGTAGTCTCAAATGTAGGGCTATGGTAAGCAATGAAAATTATGAGGAAAACTGTCCATTATTAATGTCCATCTTGTTACCATGGAGATGGATTAGAAAAAAGTAAGAATAATCACATTACAATGGATCACAGTGTATATACATATGTGTATATATATGTATATATGTAGAGAGAGACATACAAATAAATTCTACTCTTTAATCACGTATTGACAATCTATTCAATTGCTTCCATTTCACAATAGCCCCATATCTGATTTTATTTTACAAGAGATTTGTAGACTCTTGTAATTTAAGTGTTTTTACATGCAAAAATACTCAATGGGACATTATGGGCATGTGTGCATTGAAAAAAATTGGAATATGTGTAAGATGGTTGCCATTAAACAAGAAATGTCTCTGCTGTATCTATCTTGGGTAATGAGTAGAGAGAAGAATCCATCAAGATGCACTTGGAGATAATTCCTTCAGCACAGAAGGCAGAAGCGCTAATTGATGGATGTGATGCCCACGCAGGACAACACAGTTAGCTCCTGAGCATGACAGCTTCCTTTGGCCAATGCAAAAATAAAATAAAGTGAAGTAAAACAAAGCCTTTTGGACTGAGTCATTTGAGGAAAAGTAAGGGGTAGCTTAACTGGGTACTGAGCATCCACCTTTAATGATTCAAGGACCTTTGTCTAGTTAAGGCACCCTGGAGGAAAATATCAGAACAGGATTTCAATTTACATTTCTTTTTTATTAAAAAATTATCATTATGAAATCACTCACAATGAAGTATGGACAGGAAAAACTGTTCTGCTTTTAAGGACAAGAATTCTCTTGGGAGACCCTATGCAAACCTCTGCTCATTTTCATCAAGGGGGTGGTTTGAGAATGAGGTCCTGACTGTGCAGTTCATAATCAAGGTGAAGAGCCCTGAGACCATGCTCACCCCAAGCTTCAGATTACTACAGAAGGAAACAAATTGTTCCTGATCCTGACATGCAAAAGGACGACTGCCTGCCTAGACAAATCCCAGTTTACCAATTGAGAGCAGGAACCAGATTCCCTGGCCTGGCCTCTCTAATCTCAACTGTTCATGCTTCTGCTCAGTAGTTCTTTTCCTCTAAGTACAGCGGTGATTCAGTGATGTGGCCCTTTCACAGGATGGGCAAGCCAGACAATCAGGAAAAGAGGCCAGAAGGATACCTGTGGCATTTCTAAGCAGTGCTTTCCATTTACCTGGAGTGTGGTTATGGTAAAGGACATAGGTGGGGGTGGATACATACAGAGACTCCGAGGTGTTAAGCAGAGGTAGGCCAAGATTCTGAGCTGGCCACCCATGCACAGTAGCGATGGAGACCTTCATCTGCGTAAGCCTCCCCACTCTGCTTCTGGACGTAGAGATTACAACACCTACCTGGAGATTGTACGAAGATGAAGGGAGGCGTTGCAAGGCAAGTATTTGGCTAGAGAAGTGCCCAGTGTTTGAAATTATTACTACCAAGTGAAAGCAGGATCTCTGAGTTGAAATTTGGAGGAAAATCGGTGTAGCTGACTAAGGGAAGAGCCATGGAACAGCCATGGGACTGTTCCAGAATGTCTTGTAAAAAACGAAGAGCTTCCTCCCTGAGGCTAAATCACAGTTTTGCAAATATGCTGAAAGCTTGGAATGAATTGTATAATTTCTGAGTTCTAATATCTCTGTCTTTTGATGGATATTAATGATCTCAGAGATCACGTGGCTCCATTTCAGAGCAATGTCACACATAAAAAGCCTGGATTCCAACAGCCCAAATGCAGTTGAAAATACATTCCAGTTTCTGATGGGATTCCTGAAAGACACCCTACGGATTGAAGTATTAGTTCGTAGCAATATTTAATCAGTTTTTGCCCTTTCCCCGCCCACTACTTTACTCTCTACACTGATCCCAGACTCCCTCTAAATAACTCCCGAAAATCAACACTGAGCCTACCACTCCTTCTATCCTGGCAGTGTCCAGCATCAGGCTCCCTGTTTTCTCCATCAGCAGCTCATTAATCAGATCAGTGTGTGGAGCACCTCTCCCAGCAAGAAAAGATCCTTCCACTTGAGGGAAAAGAATATGAGGAAAACTGAGTTATTACAGGTGTCACTCTGATGAGCTAAACAATTCTGTGAACATTAAAAATGATTTTTCTTGCATCTGCTCCGTAAGGCCATTGTGAGAATTGAATGTGATACACCTACAATTTACTAAAACCTTGAACATAGTAAATTCACAGTCAATTTTACACGTTACCACTGGCTTGAAGATGCATACTCAGCGAGTCTTATAAATCAGCAGAAAACTCAAGCAGATGAGGCTTATCCTTGTTGATCAGCATAGATCTTATGACCCTTATATCCACCTGGGCCCACTGCACCTACTTGGGCCTTATGCTTTTAGCTGACCTCCATGGAAACGACCCTCACTTTCCTAGGGGACTTCATAGGCTCTTTACTGCCACAGACTCCCTCCCAGTCCCATCATTATAATCTTCACCCTAGAATCCACCACGCCCACATATAACCCTTGTTAGCGAACAGCTCTAGCCTTGGGGAAATTCCCATCACCTGGCACTTCCATGTACTCTGTCATAGAAATGGAGAACATTCCCTAGCAAATCTTTTGGCTACATTTTGCTTACCTTAGCTTGTGGCTACATTTTGCTTACCTTAGCTTGTGTTCCCCGAAATATTGTGCACCCTAATAAACTTATCTGGGGTCAGAGACAGAACAGCCACAATATTAAACATAGAGAATAGGCAGTGGTAGCACACGCCTTTAATCCCAGCATTTGGGAGGCAGAGCTAGGCAGAAATCCGTGTGTTCAAGGAAACAGCCAAGCATGGTGACTCACGCCTTTAATCCCAGGGAGTGATGGTAGAAGGCAGAAAGATATATAAGGCGTGAAGACCAGGAACAAGAAGCATTTGGCCTGGTTAAGCATTTGGCTGGTTAAGCTTTTAGGTTTTGAGCAGCACAGTTCAGCTGAGAGCCATTCGGATATGAGGACACAGAGGCTTCCAGTCTGAGGAAACAAGATCAGCTGAGAAGTTGGCCAGGTGAGGTTAGCTGTGGCTTGTTCTGTCTCTCTGATCTTCCAGCATTCACCCCAATACCTGGCCTCAGGTTTGATTTTATTAATAAGAACTTTTTAAGATTCATGCTACACTAGCTAGCCCTCTTTTTCCCACTCTCGGATAATAAATAAGTACAGCAGAAAGGTCTGGACTATTGGCATCTTAAACAGCATGCCCACAGTGGTGTTGCTTTGTGTTTGCATGCAGACAAGCCTCCAATAAACCTCTGAATGGTTATTTCCTTCTGAGCATTTGCCCACAGCACTCTGGGGAAGTAGTCGTATGATATTGGACACCGACGATTAGGAGACACTCCCTCCTCCTGGCTGCACACACACACTCTTAAAAATCAAGTGTTAATTTTGGCAGAAGTTTATTGATGTTGTCCAGCTCCGTCAGCCCCAGTTCCGCATTAGGACATGCGCTAGGAGGTGAAGCGGACTTTGTAATGCCTTCAACTTTCATTATTCAGCCAGATTGCAGAGTCTATCAATTATCCCAGCATTGACAGTCTGGTGAATTAATTGGTGCATTTGACAAGGACAGCTATTACCCTATGTTGTTCTGACAGCTGGTTTTGATATCGGGAATTTGTCAACCTCCCCTTCGGTTCACCGGAGCAGTGGGAGAGACGGTTGAGTGAATCAGTTGAGAATGTTGCAGACTCTCTTCCTGACAGCCTCCTCCCAGGTAGAGTCACTGACATACTAAACCAGAGCAGCCCAGTGCATAC
>CABHPR010120337.1:0-11591 GCA_902168415.1 Peromyscus melanophrys
AAGAAAGAAAGAAAGAAAGAAAGAAAGAAAGAAAGAAAGAAAGGGAAAACACTGACTTCTACCAACTCCAACAAAAACATAATTTATTGGTAAGGTGTGGGATGCCTCACAAAATGGAAAAATCCACCTGCTGAAGAATCTGACTTGGACAATCAGGGTTGCAGGGAAGGTGAGGGGTAGATGGCGCCCACCCTCACTGGGCGCTGCCAGCCAGTATTCCACACTAGTCTGTGCCCCCAGCCTTTCTGATACTCCTTGGGAAGTAGCTTCAGGTGGCCCATCTTAGTGAACAGCTTAACTGTGACAAATATTCTTCCTTATAGGTAAATTTCAGCTTGGGATGTGCGCAAAGCCATTGAAAGTCCTATCTGCCAATTAAAAAAGAGGGTTTGGAGAAAGGCTGAATTAGGACGGGTTAACTTAACGCCTTCCCTAAGGAGAATGTCAGTGAGTGGAATAGGGGACCTAGGGCGTGTCACTCAGTAGCGGTAACTCTGAAATTCAAAATTCAGGACAAGTGTGAATTTTTAGGCTTGCCTTCACGACGTTTTCCTACTTGGTCATGAAAACAGGTGGGGAGATTGAGACCAGAAGTTTTCCCTGAGTACATACTCAGTTGCCTTCCTCAGTGCTCTGTGTGTTTTTAAGCGAGGAGAGAAAATGTGCAGGCAGGAGCCTATTTCCTGGGGAAGAACCAGGGTCAGGGCATCAGGCATCTTCCCCGACCATGTTGTTTACTGGCCAAGGCTCTGGAATGCTGAAGCTGTGGGACTCTCTTCTTGCGGAAGCTTTTATTTGTGGCCTTTGGAATGACACACCTTCAGTGTGATGAAGGGAACTCCGCTCACTATGCTGTGGGAAAAGTTTTTCCCTTGATGACTCGAAAACACGGGGCTTGTTATTCTGAAAAAGCAGAGCACATCCTCATTCCACACAAACAATGTGACCCAGCGCTGGAGTCCAGCCAAGGTTTTCTATGAATAGAACACAGCAGAGAGCTTTCGACTCTGCCCATTTGCAGAGCGATCCTGGAAGCCATATCTCAGGAAAAGAGACCGCGTACCTGCCCTTAGGAGGTGAGGATGGAGCAGATTCTTTGTGATCGTCCAGTACAATACTGGGCCAGATTCCTTGCTTAGCATAGCAAGGGAGCCACGAGTCAGGGGTGATGTTGGCACCTGTCATCAGAGATCCATCAGACTTTCAGCCGTTCTTGCAGAAGATGGGTTTCTAGGGAAGAAAAGTAGGCTAGTGTCCCCCTTCTTCACAGGAGAGGCTTCTGTGGTCAAAGGATTCCTGAGACCATGAATAGTACTGGCTCCTATGTAGGTTAATGCTCTTTCCTATATACACATATAATAGTGTTTAATTTATAAATTAGGCATACTAAGAGAGTAGCAGTAACTAATAATTAGTAATACAGAATGATTGTAACAATACAATGCAACAAAGTATTGCAATGCCAAACTCCTGCACTTTGGGACCATTTCTAAGTAAAATAAAGGTTGTTTAAATATAAAGCGTGGTGACACTATGACAGTTCAGCTACCGAGTGATTAATTAATTAATTAATGGGCAGGTAGCACACAGCATGGATATGCAGAGTGAGAGGTGATTTATATCCTAAGCAGGATGGGTTGGGGTGGTTTTAAGTTTGGTCACAGGGCTTAGAACAACATATCCTTTAAAACTTATGAATTGTTTGTTTCTGGAATTTTTCACTCTATACTTTGAGGTCATGGATGTCTGTAAGTTACTGAAAGAATGGACAACAAGAATATAGATAAGGAAGGGTGACTATACACAGAAACAAGATGGTCTTCTGGTTTGGGCTGCACTGTGTTTCGTGGACATGATGCTTTTGAGTTTATTGTTTGCAAAAACAGAGACCCACCTAAAAATACAGAGGTTACAGATGGATGGCTATCAAGGTATTATAAAGACACAGAAAGCTGAGAAGATGTGGCTGGCCTGAGGGAACTAAGGAGGTGACCATTCTTTTCTCCCTTTCTGCAGCCCAGAGACCCTGTTACCTTCCTTATATCCAGTTCCCCTTCTTGGCTATCCATGGAGTTCTGCTTAACAAATAACAGTAACAATAATAGGGCTTGGAATATAGCTCAGTGTAGATTGTTTCCCTAGAATACAAGAGGCCTTGGGTTCTCAATCCCCAGCCCCACAGAAATTAAAATAATAGTAATAAATAATTACATACTACTGATTATATATTACATAGTTAATAATTATACATCACTCATTATATACTACTCACAATAGTCTCTAATGATAGTGTGTGTTTGATCTGCACATGCTCTAAGTGCTTTCCATGTGTTCATTTGTTCATTCTCAGAACTTATCAAGGCAGGTGCTGTCTTTATACCCATTTTTTAGATGGGTATACTGATACATGTGGGTAGAATAGCCTGCCGATGACTGAGCACTGTGTGGCAGAGACAAGTCTCAAACCCTGACAGTTTGCCTAGCCCTCCTCCCTTTGACTTACCCAGGCATTGCCTCGTTCCAAAAGTCATTCCCTTCTGAACCTGCAGAACTTTTTGAAAATTTCAGACTTCTGGCAGGAGTCTATTGGCTGTTTAATGAATAAATGGTTTCTGGGTGCATGAGCATAACATTTTGAGAGAAAAACCTCTGCTTGGTCACAGGAACAAATGTATCTTTTGTAAAAGAAGTCAAATGCCGCAGTCTTTTCTGTGTATTGGGCTGATTTGACTCACACATTTTCAGCTTATGACGGCATGAAAGTAGCACTCATTCAGTAGAAAGCGCCCTTTGAGTTTAAATTTTGAATTATTTTATTTTGTTTTATTTATTTATTTATTTATTTATTTATTTATTTATTTATTTTGCCTTCTAACAAAAATGATAATCCATTGTGATGTGGGCATGAGCTGCATTTTCTGGTCAGCCCGACGATCATGGAGAGAAATGACTTACACTTTACTGTGCTGCTAGGCTATGATGTTCGGCAAGTGAGATATAGTAAATTCGTTCTCAGTTTAATGATATTCTCCATTTAGGATGGATTTCCTTGAGATGCAATGCCACTCAAAGGAGAGGAGCGTCTGGATTGGCTCGCATAACAGAAGTGGGTCCCGTTGGCCTCAGTTTGGCTGAGTCCAGATGCTACAATACTTTGTTAGGATTTCTTCCACTCCCTAGGACTAGGTGAACCAGGGATGGCACTGAATAACCACAGAACTCCTCCGACCACTGCAGAAGAAATGTCCTGGGATGTGCTGTGATTGGGGAGTCTCAGTGCCTGGCTGGAGTGGGGAGTGGGGATGAACTTTCCACAGAAGAAGGGTGCCCAAGAACAATTGGAGATGGGATGCAGAGCTGTACGGACAGAGAATGCTAATCCTAATGCCCCGAGCCTGTCCAGATCCACTGTCCCCGGCCCGAGGGAGCACACAGTGCACACAGCACTGACGAGTTTAGGATGTCACAGCACTATCCAGAAGGAAAGTCTCCAATGAGAGTGTCTGGGTGCACAAATGTGCAGAGACACACCTGCCATGGGCATGGTCACATAGACAAGTCTTAGGAGGACACCTGACCTTGACAGGAAGACAAGGCTTAGGGACCAAGAGCCATGCCTCTGATCTGCATGACTAGCCAGTGGTATGAACTGGGCATCTTAGTCCATCTCCTCAGGCCTTGTTTCCTCTTTCATGACTGAGTGGGATGGCTAACCGGCCTTTAAGGCGCAGCCTAACATTCTATTGGTTTATCTTGCAGGTCTTAAGTTATGTTTCATCCCTCTGAACTGTAGGGATTACATCATGAATGTGACTGACTGTGGAAGGCATGAGTCCAGGGAGGATGCTGACGCCAAGGGGTAAATTCATGGCTCCCTACAAAACACAATGACATGTAGGTAATATAGAGGGCAAGAGAAACACCATTTGATCCTTCTATTAAAGCTCTTGCTGACACCGTAGCTGAAACCCCAGCATGGTTATGTTTTCAGTGTTTTTGAGTCAGAGTTCCCAGTCATCTCCCACTAAACGTGTCCACTTCTCTCTCCCGCCACCACCATGCTTGTCCATCTCTCTAACTTGCCCACTGGTTTATGGCATGGTTTAGACAGTGACCCACTCAACTCTTATCATTTGCCAAAGCAACTCTTGCTCTTCTGATTTTAATTCATTTGGTAAGGAGACATCTACTCGTATCCTTTCTGGCTTGATGACATTTCTCTCTGATATATTTTCTGTGTAGCCTCTCTGCAGGCATCTACACAAAGGAGAGCCACAATTATTTACCAGTTGCTTAGACACTGGGATTCCAGTGAGACTCTATGCTCCGCACAAACAGAAACCACATCTGCTTCTCTCTTGTCTCTGGGCCAAGTGTTGGGTGTACAGTAGGGTCTGGTGACAAGAGGGACTCTGTATTTTAGTTTCTGGGTGACTTAAACCTGAGGGTAAAATGTACATGGGAAAATTTCCTTTTCATGGTTGTCTTCTGAAGTTTATGATTTGGTCTGTGATTGGTTAAGAGCAGTGAAAGATGAAAGAAGAAGGTTCTAGAACTTACTCTCTTCCATTTGGTCAAGAGGAGTAGATGCAATCAGATTTACTTCTTTGAGATTTCCTCACTTAATATAAAGCATTAACTTAGACCATCTGGTAAGATCCAGGACTCTCTTGAGAGACACTATGTTTGACGCTCATTTTGCAAAATCTGAAGTCCCATCTCTCCCAGGGAAGAGTACCTTTACAACACCAAGGAATGATTGATTGTGTGCTAGCCAGTATTCAGTAAGGAGACAGGAGCGGGGGATGGAGAGACAGAGACAAAGGAACAGAGACACAGAGAGATATTTTGCTAATAGGAGACTGGATGGGCAGGGTAGAACGTTCTCATCCACCTACCTTTGTGCCAAGTTACCTTAGAGCCTCAGCCTTTCAGCCTTCATGAATCCTTGAAATCTGGAACAGACGATGCCATCTGAAGAGCAGACACGAAAGCAGAATATGGCTGTGACATGCGCATGCGCACTTGCTTTGTTTCCTTCTGTCCACAGACTCTTGGCGGACGTTGGGCAGGCTGCAGATTTCCCGTGGTGGAGGATAAGCGGGAACTTCAGTCCAGCAGCACATTTTCTTCAGAGAAGAGATCGCTTCCTTGGAGCGCAGTGGTCATGCAAGCTTTGTAGCTACCCTGCTGAACTTGCACGCCTTTTCATGTCTCCCCTAACCTTCATGTCTCTGTTCTGTCACTTAGAGTTTGCATTTCTGCACTTGAGGTTTCTAGGACTAAAAGGTGGCTGCACACGTTTTCCCGGGCTGTGGGCTTACAGTTGGGTGGTAGATTAGACTGTGTGACCTGCCGAGTTCATGATACACAAAATTCTGCTTCTTTCAGACTCTCTCACCTGCTTCTTACCCTCACGCTCTTCTTACCTGAGTCTCAGGCTCCCATGTAGTCTGGTGCCATGGCCTAGAGATTCACCCTCTGAGACAGGGGCATGTGCAGGCCAGGCCTGTTGGAGTAGAAAGCATGGGGCGTGGGTATAATGTGTATATGATTATATGTGATTATTTGTGTGTGTGTGTGGTGGGGTGAACAGGAACACATGGGTGGGAAGGTTGAGACTTAAGGAGGTTGTCACTCAAGATTCTCAGAGGCAGCCGTTTACAAGCCTTGTGGCCCCTGGTGGGCAGGGGGACAGCTGCCCTGGGAGAACTTCAACTACAGAAAGAAGAACCCATGGACAAGTGCATGGTCCTGGAAGAGTAGCTTCGGAAGCAGGAAGGTGAATACAAGAACTACATCCACAACCCAGAGAGGTAGGGGCCGGACAAGGGCCGCTGGGCAGGGACTGGCCACAGGGCTCTGAGCTATTTCTCTGCATCAGGTATGGGGTCTGAACTCAGAGGACTTGCCTCTCAGTGGCTAGGAAGGGTTCTTTTGTTTCCTTTTTAGTCAGTATCCTCTGTCCAAGCCTAATATTCATGCCTTCCATGCTTTCCTCACCTGAATTTCTGTTTTATTTTTATTGGAGCTGGTGCCATTTTGGGACCAGTTTAGCCCTCCGCCATTCCAAACTCAGCAAAGGAGTGGAACCCTTTCTATCCACCCAAATGCTCTAGTTACTCTTGGGTTCTGTGGTACTTATTATTGCCAACTTGGCTAGATTGAGAATCATGCCTTTGGGAATGTCTCTGAGAGATTTTGGAGATTATGTTAATGAAACGGGAAGACCCGCCCAAAATGTGGGCAGCACCATTCCACGGCTGGGGCCCCAGACTCAATAAAAATGAGAAATCTAGCTGAGCACCAGTGATCATCACACTGCTTCCTGACTGTGGGTGCCATGTGACCAGCTGCCCCACGCTCCTGCTGCCATGGTTTTCTCTCCTTGATGAACTGTCCCCTTAACCTGTTAGCTGAAATAGATTCCTCTTTCTTGAAGTCACTTTTGTTACGTATTTTATCACAACAACAAGAAAAGTAACCAACACACGCTCTCCCTACTTCTGACCAGAAAATTGAGAAATCCCATCTCCCCTAGACTCTTTCCTGCCCAATGGACTTGGGATTTGGCTTTCAGTTTTCTTTGGTTTCCAAGACTTACAATATGATTTATTTTCAGTTTGCAAGTCAAGTTCCTTCACACTCACTTGTGGCTTTGCCGGGCGCTGCCTCTGTTGTGGGCCCTGGTATGGGCTCAGCATTGAGCAAGTTTGTACTGAAGCTGTTCCGTGCTTGGCAGGGTGTTGACACATCTCAGCCACAGTCGTGGGAGGCGAGGAGCATGCTGCTGTGGGAAACGTTGACAGGCCATGCTGGAGAGCCATCAGAAACTGAGAATTACGGATAGAGTCACACAGTGCTGCCCCGAAAGCCCCCACATTCTGTGAAGAGGACTCACACGTTTGCTGGATGGACTGCTGGACCACGTCTACTGAAGACAATCTTTCTGCAGAGCTGCCTGCATGAAAACATCAAAGTCTAAGGAAAGACCTGTCCCTTGTCCCAATTTGGAAAACTCTGGATGGTTCTCCCAGTTTTGGAACTTCCAGCAGGTTCCCATGAGGCACTGTGGAGAGAGAGCCATGGGTCAGCATCTCCATCATTCTTCTCCTTCCCTTCCAAATGTGGTACCATGAGAGGACTGCCTAGTAGTAAATCACCTGCATGTCAATTTCCATTTCAAAGTAGGTGTGTTAGGCAGTGTTCCAGTACTGTGACAAAATACCTGAGACTGTCCACTTAAAGAGAGGAAAATCAACTTAAAGATAATCAACTCAAAGGTGTGTTTTGTTTGTCTGGTGTGTGCGCATGTGTGTATGTGTGTGTTTTCTCAATGATTTCCCTCCCTGGCCTCTTAGTCCTTGGTTTAGGTCTGTGATGGTCTTGTACATCATGTCAGGGGCACACAATGGAGGAAGCCTGTGTTTCTCAAGCAGAGGAGGCTGAGGTCTTAGTATCCCCTTCAAGGGCATACTCCTAGTGACCTGACTTCCTTCTTCTAAGCCCCACCTCTTAGAGATTTTACAACCATCTGGGAACCAAATCTTTGGTTTGGGATCAAACCAAAGATGGGCTTTTGTGGGTTATTCAAGATCCAAACTGTAGTAGTTTACATCTCAGGGCATGAAGGTTGTGACAATCACCCAACCTGGAGGGCTAACGGGAGTTCAGGGTTCTCTGCAGAGAACACACTCCCCAGTGGAGCTGCAAGTGCTGCCCTTTCCTGATCCTTTGCCTGGGACTGGTTCCTTCTTTTTGCAGCTTATCCTTCTGCCTCCAGGGGGCGCCTTTATGCTATCCTTCGGCTGGGGGAGCCACCGTGGTATTTTATTTGTCTAGTGGTTGGGTTGTTCTTGTGCAATGATCATTAAGCCTCCCGAAAGTGTCCTTTGCCAACCCAAGCTCCAGGTCTCCAGGGAGCAGGGGCTCCTACCTAGTTTGGAATAATTATAAAAGAGATAAAAATATTTCTGGGAAAAAAAATCAAGACGGAAGTGAAATAGAGTATCTTGAATTTGAGGGTGAAAAATAGACTAAAAGGAAATTCCATAGGTGGTCATGAGAGCTCAAGTCCTGTCTTTGTTTTCATTTTTTTTTTTGTTTTTGTTTTTAATCAATCTGAAGAGAAAAAGAGGAGAAATGGAAATAACTTTTCACATTTACAGGTAGCACCTCAGATGAGGGGAAGATGGCTGAGAAATCCATTGCTGTTTGCTATTTAGGTACAACCAAAATATGTTTTTCAGGGTCGTACTTCTCCTAACCATTGCAATAGCTCACCACTATACCCATGGGCTTTGGGTAAACAATAGACAGGAACCAGAGAAAAGACACCACAACTCCATCAAGACTAAAGTAACCCTAGATGGAATATCCAAAATGGCCAAGTGGCAAAATGGAAAAGTTCTCTGTAAAGAGGATTTTAAGATGGCAGAACTGGTTTCAGAATTACCTTGAATTGTTGCTTCTATGTTCCCATACTAAGCAGAATGCAAGCTTAAAGCTGGGGAGGTCATTGTGTGTACCCCTGATGAATTTGGTCTGTGTTTCACACATGTTAGAAGAGACATAAGTATGTAGTTGTGAATTGTAGATGAATTTCTAAATGGTCTTATTAAAATAAAAAACACGGAGCCAGAAATTTGGGTTAAAGCCTTAGCGAGATCAGAGAAAGCCAACAGCCAACCCTACCTCACCAATTCTGCAGCTTCCAAATGCGAGTTACTTCCTGTCTACCCATGCCTTTATTGCCTTGCTGTTCTGCCCTCTCATTGGCTCTCTTAGCCCAGCTACCTCACTTCCTCTTCCTACACAGCTCTGTCACTTTCTGTCTGTTTGTATAGACCTCCAGTCCTCTATGGTTGGTACTGGGATTAAAGGCATGTGTCACCACGCTTGACTCTGTTCCCTAGTGTGGCCTTGAACACACAGAGATTCTGCCTGCTAAGGGATTAAGGGCATGTGCTGCCTGACTTCTTGTTTACTTAAAATAGCTGGCCTTTCCCCCCCTGATCTCCAGGCAAGCCTTATTTATTAACATACAAATAAAATATCACCACATTTCACCACAAATAAAATATCACCACAGTGAATGAATAAATAAATTAATGGTCCTTGTTTTGACTCATCAGCTCTGCTCTTCTTCACAAGCTGTATGCCAACTGATTGATTCACTATACTTACTGACAGCTGTTGTGAACCAGACAAAGAAGGAAACTCACGTTCCTAAGACAGACAGCAATGCAGAGAGGAAAAATAGGATGGGAATAGGTCTGAACGGTGGTGGGTACAAGTCTACCAGGGACTCAGGGAAGAGAATCAAAAAGGATGAACTGAGATTTGAAGGGGTCTGATCAGGAATAATGTACTCCAAGGAAGAGGCAATGGGAACAAGAACAGAAGCATGGGAATTTGGAAGATCAGGGCACAGGAGGGGTTTTAAGTGATTTTTTACACGACTAATAAATCCAGGAGGTAGAAAGATTTAGCATGAAACTGTAGAAGGAGGCTAGAGATGGACTGTTCCATGAAGGCTGATGCCTTTCTTCTGCAGCAAACAGTAGATGCTAAGGATGACATGGTGCTGATGGAGCTCTGTATAAGGGATGAAAACAGAAAGAAACAAGATGACTAGTTCTAAAGACTATCGCTGTGACTTTCATTTTTTAAAAACCTATTTTAAAAGTGCTTATGTGGTACAGTCAACAAGAATTTAGTGAGCAGTTGTACATGGGTCAAAAGAAGGGTGAAAACTGGCCGGGCGTTGGTGGCGCACGCCTTTAATCTCAGCACTCGGGAGGCAGAGGCAGGTGGATCTCTGTGAGTTTGAGGCCAGCCTGGGCTACCAAGTGAGCTCCAGGAAAGGCGCAAAGCTACACAGAGAAACCCTGTCTCGAAAAACCAAAAAAAAAAAAAAAAAAAAAAAGAAAGAAGGGTGAAAACTGAGAATGGGTTTCAACTTTAAATTTGGATGCCAGGAAGGTGTTTATGAAATGAAATAATAGACTTTCTGTCTAAAACACACTAAGTACCCATGGACCATGGAGATGGAGATGTTTAGAAGTAGAGCTTTGTCACGGTCACAAAACAAATCCGGATTGGAAACTGACCGGAAAAATCAATGCCTGTATTAAATAGTTTTCTTTCCCCTTGTTTTTCTGGATGAAAACATTGATAGTTTAATGAACATTCTTTGTGGTCTACCTAGAAGTTATTTCCTGCTTATCATTTGCTAGGATGCTCCACCTTTACCTGAAAGTGGATGCCCAAGGAAGATGGTACAAACTACAATCCTGATGAATGCAACTGTATCACTCATGATCATTCAGTCCTGTTTGCCTCAGTTGATCTGAAAAGGACAAATGACCCAAGTCTACCAAATGAATCACAAGGGCTATTTACTAGACGTATGGTGACAAGGAACCCTCTGAAGGGCTAGAAAGACAAACTGTGTTTTTCCATCAGATGTAGGGATGCCTGGGAGGCAGAGAAGCCATCTTGTTCCAGCATGAGGACAAGGGCAAAACACAGAGAGAGGTAAGCAGAGCCCCCAGACAATTGTAAACAATTATAAAAAAAGGGGGGGGGATGAGGCAAGGCTGGCCGACGCTCACAGAGATGCCACCCACCTCTGCCTCAGGTGTACTGGGATTAAAGGTGTGTCCTACCACTTCTAGCTTAGAATGTCTTTTAAAAAAATCTCTGCAGAAATGTGAAGTAAGTAAAATTGAGGAAGGAATTTTGAAGCATGTTTGACATCAACTATTAAGACAAAAAATTGCTTTTGAGAACTGTTCATTTTCACCTGATGGAGTTTCAGCAGAAGAATGAGAATATTGAAAGAAGTTTGACCAAATGCTCCATAGATAGATGTATTGAATTTCCTCTTCCTATCCTAATGTTTAAATGGAATATCTTTGACATACATTTTTGTGGGCCCCTAAACCTGTCATTAACTTTATACTTAAAATATTCAGCCTGGTGTTTAGTTCATAAACATCATATTCTCAGACCAGATTTTTCTTGTGTGTTTGTTTTTCTAAAGAACAGAAAATATTTATAACATAATAGTCAAGAACCAAAGTTGCTGCTGTCAAACCACATTGTCACCAACATTTTTAAAACTCTCCAGAGATAACAAAATTTTAACAGAAGAGAAACTCAAAAATTGGAATACAAAGTTACTCTCTGCAATTTAAAATGAGTTCCCATTTCGTGTTTTCAGTAGACCTAAGACTTAATGTGTTGTGCTTTTTTTTAAGGAAAAACTGAAAACATGTTTGTTGTTGAATAGTGAAGTCATAACAGACTTCGGTCAAACCAGCTCAGTATGATCAATCTGAAGTAATTCCTTTGTCACAAACACATATGTTGACAAAATTTAGAAAGTGTCAGATTAAAAAGACAAAATAAGTATGAACAGTCTTCATGAAATTGAAGACAGGTGATTATGTCAAGCAAGGCTGAAGCCATGGCATGCTGAGTGACTGTGGTGAGCTAGGCTGAAGCCATGGCATGCTGAGTGACTGTGGTGAGCTAGGCTGAAGCCATGGCATGCTGAGTGACTGTGGTGAGCTAGGCTGAAGCCA
>CABHPR010120337.1:11601-25075 GCA_902168415.1 Peromyscus melanophrys
TGAAGCCATGGCATGCTGAGTGACTGTGGTGAGCTAGGCTGAAGCCAAGACATGCTGAGTACTGAGCTGGAGCTAGAGGTTTGGTTCTGTAAGGAAAATCAGGACCAAAGTGTTTGTGCCAGACAGAGAATAAGAACCAAACTCACTTGAAATGAAAGGAAAGGGCAGACTTCTGCATGTGTGAAAGGAAGCTGAAACCTCTTCGTCTTAGTTAGGCTTTCTATTGCTGTGAAGAGACACCATGGCCATGGCAACTGTCACAAAGGAAAACATTTGACTGGGGTGGCTCACTTATGGGTCAGAGGTTCATTTCATGATCATCATAGTGGGACATGATTGCATGCAGGCAGACATGGTGCTGGAGAAGGAGCTGAGAGTCCTACATCATGAAGGCAATAGGAAGTGGTCTGTAACACTAGGTGGTATCTTGAGCATGCATGAGTGCTGTGGGATAGTCTGTATATCAAATTGCTCTGATTGGTCAATACATAAAACACTGATTGGCCAGTGGTCAGGCAGGAAGTATAGGTGGGACTAACAGAGAGGAGAACTGAGAGAATTCTGGGAAGTGGAAGGCGGAGGAGGGAGACACTGCCAGCCGCTGCCATGACAAGCAGCATGTGAAGATGCTGGTAAGCCACGAGCCATGTGGCAAGGTATAGATTTATAGAAATGGATTAATTTAAGATGTAAGAACTAGATAGATAGAAGCCTGAGCCATTAGGCCAAACAGTTTAAATAACATAAGCATCTGCATGTTTATTTTACAAGTGGGCTGTCAGACTGCTGGGACTTGGCGGGAGCTGGAGAGAAATTCTCCAGCTACACATGAGACCTCAAAGCCCACCTCCACAGTGACACACTTCCTCCAACAAGGCTACACCTACTCCATCAAGGCCATACCTCCTAATAGTGCCACTCCCTTTGGGCCATTTTCTTTCAAACCACCAAACTCTTTCAGAAATGATGATTTGAGAAAGCTTTTGAATTAGAGGAAACCTGCTAACATTATCCAATGAACTTAGCTGGCCTTAGGCTATATCTCCTCATAAAATATTCCTGTGCAAGATTCCTGTCCTGCCAGGAATCATGCAGAGTAGGTGGCACCTGATGGAGAAAATTGCCAAACCATTAATGGAGAATCTTACTCAGAGGAGGAAGACAATTCAAAATATAAAGACACAAACCCTCCAAACTTACGCTCAACAATATGTCTGAATACCAGCATCCTAAAACACATGCTAAGAGAAACATGCAATAAAATCAATAATTGGAACATAAATCTGCTAAAAATGAGGGGTTTTTTTGTAGAATCCAAGGATCTTGAATAAACTTAAATCTTTATACAGAAATAATACATGTGTGCAGACAGAGAAATGTGTTCAGAGCAAATAATTATGGAAATGAAGCAGCTTTAAAAAATCCAAGAAATGTAAAAAACAATTTTGAGATAAAATTTCCAGGAGAGGAGATAATCCTAGGCTGGATAAGAGGTAGAATTATGGATTAGTAGACAATTCTTGGAAAAATCAGCAATAAAGAAGCAAAGGAAATAAATCAAAACCTCCAGGAGGAGGAGGAAGAAGAGTGTGTTGAAAACCCTCTTTCCTTGATTAGCATTGAAGAGTGAAGGGGAACAGGAAAGAACCAAAGGCTAAAGCAAAAAGACAAAGTCTCAGTTGAAAATAGACTTTAGGGCGGTGCACACCTTTGATCCCAGCACTCAGGAGGCAGAGATAGGCAAATCTCTGTGAGTTCCAGGCCAGCCTGGTCTACAGAGCGAGTTCCAGAACAACCAGGGCTGTTACACAGAGAAACATTGTCTAAAAAACAAACAACAACAGCAACAACAAAAAAATCAAACCAACAAAAAAAAAGGAAAATACACTTTCAAGGGTGAAGGCAAACCTACGTTTAGAAACATCATGGTTTAACAGCAGAATACTGAAGACAGAGAAGAAAATGGTTTCCAGAGTAAAAAGATTATATCAATGGAAAAGTTATTGATCTAAAATATTTACTGTCCTGGCTGTAAATTTCTTACTGGCAACAGAATACGGCACTAGAAACAAGTAATGTTATCAATGTAAAACAAACAAAACAAACAAACAAATATCTATTTATGAGACTTTTTGTTGTTGTTTGAATCTCTCTATGTAGCCCTGGCTCTCCTGAAACTTTTACATAGTCCTGGCTGGCCTTGAATTTAGAGATCTGCCTGCCTCTGCCTCCCAAGTGCTGGGATTAAAAGTGTATGCCACTACACACACAGTTCCATAAGACTTTTTATACCCATATCAACTATCACTGAAGAATGAGAAAAAAATTGACATTTTTCAGTCATACAAGGCTGAAGGAGTTTACCTTTCATAGATTATTGGCAAAAGAACTGCTATACATCTACTCCAACCAAAGAAAAAGAAAATGCATGAAAATAAAGACATAACTGAAAATATAAAAACAAATTTTTTAAAAAGCTGATAAATAATGAAAAATTATCATGAAAATGATCATTAATTACATGTTTTGTGCATACGTATTTTAAAGGTAAAACTAAATTTTTTAATTAATCAGTTTTGTGTGGAGGAGGGGGATGGTTTTACCAGGGTGTGCACGTAGAGGTCAGAGGGCAATTTGCAAGGGTCAGTTCTCCTTCCACTTTGTGGGTTCTCTGGATCAAATTCAGGTTGTCATACACACAAACACATGCAGAGAGAGAGAGAGAGAGACAGACAGACAGATAGACAGACAGACAGACAAAACTAAACATAATAAGCAAAATAAATTCAAATTTCTCAGTAATTATAATAAATGTGAAAGAATTCTCTCTTCCTCAGTTAAAAGCTACTCAAAAAGACAAATCTAATTGCCTTCTAAAGCTATGTCTTAAGGCAAAAATGATAGACTAAAAATTTAAGAATGAGAAAAAGATTTAAGGCAAATGTGAAGAGTAATATTTGGGTATTCATGTTTTTAAAGATTTTATTTTTCACAGGTATGTACTTATTCATATTTGTAGAATAAAATATGATAACCTGATAGATACAGCTAATCTACTATAATGATCAAACCAGAATAATTAGAATGTCTCTTTCTTTAACAATTTATTTCTTTGAGTTTTAGGCCTATAAATGTCTGTCTTCTAGGCCATTCTGAAATATATAAGTTGCTATAGAACACTAGAGTTTATTCTTCTCATGCAGCTGAATTTCATATGCTTTGTATTCTAAAATTTAACACAATTATGAAAATACTTCTGCATTTTCTTCTCTATACCATCAATAGTAGTTAGCTACATAAAATAATACATTCTTTGGTTCACAGCATAGAAAAATAAAGCACTTACTTATAGAGGAATGCAGACACACTTTATCAAAATGCTCTTTGAATTATTTAGGTTTTTTTTTTTTTTTTTGGTTTTTCGAGGGTTTCTCTGTGTAGCTTTGCACCTTTCCTGGAACTCGCTCTGTAGCCCAGGCTGGCCTCAAACTCACAGAGATCCGCCTGCCTCTGCCTCCCGAGTGCTGGGATTAAAGGAGTGCGCCACCACTGCCTGGCTGAATTATTTAGTTTTTAACAAGCTGTTACCAGTAACTAAATTTTGGAAGACTAAGTCAACAGTAGTACTGGTCCCAGAGTCCTGTGGGCACACCATCATTCATTGAAGAGAGTATCTTATGTTTGAAATCTAGATATTGGGGAAAGCAAAATTCTTATTCTAAAAACAAATAATTAGTTGACATGATTGTTTGCCTTGAAATGTATGTTCCCCTGCTGTGGGATGTCTTTCTGTATGCTGTGAATATGTGCTGCTCTCATTGGTTGATAAATAAAGCTGTTTAGCCAATGGTGAGGCAGAATAAGGTTAGGCGGTACATTCAAACTGAAGACAGAGATGAAGAAGGGTGGAGTCAGTAGAAATGCCAGCCCACTGCCAAAGAAACAACAAGAAGTCATTAGTGTGGTAATGCCACAGCCACATAGCAACACATAGATTAATAGAAATGGGTTAATTTAAGGTGAAAAAGCTAGCTAGCAAGAAGCCTGAGCCACAGGCCATACAGTTTGTAATTAACATAAGCCTCTGTGTATTTACTTGGGACCGAGTGGCTGCAAGACTGGGCAGGACACAGGAAAACTTTCTTCTACATTCCCCTGATGTAGACCCCAAGAAAAAGTCTTACATGTAGGTACTTACTAGGGGAGAGACTTTTGAAGAAGTGAGTTATATATCCAGTAGATTAGATAAACAGCCAGTGTCTATCCAACCTCCTGTGAAATGAGTTAACTCCCACCCAATCCACTTATTTTCTGTTATTCAGTACCAACACCAACAGAAAAATATCATTAGAAGCCTCTTTCTCTCAAGGAGACAGCACAATGACAGGCCTCTGAGACATTTTTAGTCTGCCCTCACACTGAGCACACGATTGCCTGTAGTGAAGGATTTCTCCCAACTAGCTCCGATGTAACTGTGGCATGGATGGGGGGGTGGGCAATAAGACATTGTAAACAGGAGTAGTAGTAACATCGAACTCCAGCTTTTCCCTTAGGGAAGACCCAGTCAGCGCAAAATGAACCCCAAAAGAATTGAACCCCCAAAGTATGGCACCCCAAATGGTGGCAGTCTGTAGCTTGAAGGTAGTGGTGCTAAGGCTTTAGAAAAGGAGGAAAGAGAGTGTCACTTGGCTTCACTCTGTGACAACAGGCTACTTCTCTAGCTCTAGTCCCTCCATTTATTCTCATTTTTATCATTTGTACAAAATGCATATTAAATTACATTATTTTCACTGCCAGATTGTCTCCCATTGACTCACCAACACTGACAGAGTTCTTTCCTTTCTTTCTAGAGTGGACCTTTCTATGTAGCCTGGCTTACTCAAACTCATGATGATCCTGCTCCTTGCTCCCCAGATGACACCATGCTTAGCTAAAATTAAGTATCTTTTTTTTTTTTCTTCTGAGGTGGTGATGGTGGTGCTGTGGATTGAACTCAGGCCCTTGCCCATTCTAGGCAAGCATTCTACCACTGACTACATCCCCAAGCCATTTGTGTTGTTTTTTTAACTTGTAGGTTCTTTTCTCCTCCTCTTCCTCCTCCTCTTCCTCCTCTTCCTCTTCCTCCTCCTCCTTATTCTTATTCTGCTTCTTCATTTTTTCCTTTTTTGTTTTTTTGAGACAGGGTTTCTCTGTGTAGCCCTGACTGTCCTGGAACTTGCTCTGTAGACCAAGCTGGACGCAAACTCAAAGATCCACCTCAGGTGGTTCACAATTGTCTGTAACTTCAGCTCCAGGGGATCCCACACTTTCTTCTCCAAGGATACCTCACACACAGATATGCACACACACATACACACACACACACACACACACACACACACACACACACACACAGTAAATATTAAAGAAAAAGTGAAATGGTTGACTATTTACAGGAATTCTGGGAAACCTCCAGCAGCCTTGCAGGACCCAGAGCTTCTCAACACCTAAATGGTTGGACAAGCATACCTTGGGGGTTTCCTCCAGGCTGGGTAAAACTCTATCACTTTCACTATTGTATACATATTTAAAGTTTTCCTAAGGAGTTCAGAAAAACTGAAAGCACGTATTATGGGCAAAGACTGGAACTTAAGCCGAAGATTGCAGTTCAGATAAATGATTATTACGTTTCCTTTCATAACTTTCTTGTTCTGGGGAAGAGATAGTTTGCTTGGCCATTTGGGAATGGGTATGCTTTGATTTCATAAGTATCACAATTCCCGCCAGGAAACTGGATATAAATAAATGATACTTCTACGTATTCAAATATATTATTAAGCCAGGCACCCTTATTCAAACAATTAGCTATGTAAATAGAAGACTGAACCAAAGCCCAAATTTAAGAAGGTCTTTTCCCTGTAGACATCCACCACTCTCTGGACTTCAGCTGACATGCACTTAGGGTTTGGACTGTTGACAAGAGACTAGGAAGTCTGGGGTGGCAGCCTGTTCTCAAAGCCTCTCCTGTCCCCATTGCTTAGAGCAGAGATCCTACCCGTGCCCCCATGTGCCATGGCACCGAGTAAGTCACAATAAGCTACAGGCATTCAGAGATGGTGATCCCTTGACCTTTGCAGCACCTCTAACTGGCTGCTGTCAAAGGCAGCCTCACCCATTCACACGCTGTGCTGCACAAACACAGTTATTATCCTCTCTGTGTGCCACAGCAGGGCAAAAGAGAGACCTTTTACAAGGTCATGAGGTCTAGTTAAGTTCCAGATATGTCCACCTTTTGACATTGAGACATCATATTGCTGTTTTCATCCACAAAGCCCACACTCAAAAACCAGGCAATTGAATCAAAAAACCCAAATGCGCCTCTCCAAATCGCGTAATGATATAAGTAAATTTACAGTTTGCATTGGGCAACATTAGAAGCTATCCTTAGCTACATGGAGCTGGTGAACCACAGGCTGTACACACCTGTGCACTGGCCTTTGAAGTTAGACTGATCTCTCAATGCTCTTTTATATTCCCAGGGCTATGCTACATGGGACCCCCCCCCCCAACACACACACACACACCCACACACATTTTCACTCTTTGGATCCATCCAGGGAATGCCTTTGCCCCATCTGCATTCCCAATGTCTTGTGACTTTTTGAAAAAAAAAAAAAAAAAAGATAGAATTAAAATCCAGAGCTGCTTCCTCCCTGAAACTGCACAGAACCGAAGCACTGTCCTTCCTGTGCTCTCACAGATGTGACATCCACCTGTTTGTGACATTCGATTGTTACTTTCTCAGCCATGGGTCATTCTACTGCTGATGTTAGTTATTAGTGAGTGAGGACCATTTTTGTTTATCTCTGTTTCCCGCCCCATGCTGGCTGGGTCTTACATATTTGGTAAGTGCCTGCTCGTTGGATTGCCTATGCCAATACAAAGAGAATAAAATGAACACACTTATTATTATTATTATTATTATTATTATTATTATTATTATTATTATTATTATTATTATATCTACCATGTGCTGGGGATCCTGGGGGCTCTGTATGTAGGATAAGGTGTATAGTTTTCATGGTGTCCTCTGCAAGAGAAGCCTGGTGTAAATGGAGAAACTCAGGAATAACAAGTGTGGTGATATATTGTGTACCCTAATAAACTTGCCTGAGGATCAGAGGACAGAGCCAGCCACTAGATTAGACATGGAGGTCAGGCAGTGGTGGCACACACCTTTAATCCTATCACTTGGGAGGCAGAGATCCATCTGGATCTCTGTGAGTTCAAGGCCACACTGGGCTACATGAGATTGGTCCAGTCTAGGAGAGACACAGAGCCAGGCAGTGGTGGCACACACCTTAATCCCAGCACTTGAGATCTCATGCCTTTGCTTGGGAAGCACACGCACCTTTAATCCTAGGAAGTAATATGGCAGGGCAGAGAAAGGTATATAAGGCTTGAGGAAACAGGGATTTACTCTCTTTAGGATGAGGATTTTGTAGAGGTAAGAACTAGTGGCTGGCTGTTCTGTTTCTCTGATCTTTCAGCTTTCATCCTGATATCTGGTTCTGGGTTTTTTTGTTTGTTTGTTTGTTTGTTTTTCTATTAAAACACCATCTAAGATTTGTACAACAGCAAGGCTGCTTGCCTCCCACCTAGGGAGTTTGATAAAGGAAGAGAGAAACTGCAGAGCAATGTCCTGCTGAGTGTTTCTGTGATCACTGGATCACACATGGTGATCTAATGTCCTGTTGAGTGGCTCTGTGATCACTGGATCACACATGGTGATCCAATGTCCTGTTGAGTGGCTCTGTGAACACAGCTGGGTCCAACCATCACCCCAGGCCCAAATCTAAGCCTAGAAGGGAGCAGGGCGGTTTGTTGGAAGCCTGGTTTGCAATTTTACTGTGTGAACTGCTTCAGGTGGTGGTAAAAACTTGGCAAGAGAACTAACTGATCCAAAGATTCGAAAATCCTTCTCAATGAACAAAGCCTCTCCCGACAGTCAGACCTAAGGCGCCCTAGGTACAGAGTGGGTAGAAGGAAGGTATCTTTTCTTTGCTTGAAAAAGAATCTTCTAGTGAACCTTAAGTTAAAACCAGGAGCATGTGTCCATAAATTAAAAATACACTTTGGCTAAGCACATCCCCTCCATTCTTGTTACACTGCTACTGTTTATCTTGTAATGTTTACATTTTATAACCATGCCTTGAACTAAGTTTTGAAAACAATGCTTAGATTAAATAAATTCAGTCACTAGGTTGCATTTTTTTTTAATATGAAGCATGTATGTGTACTATGTTCAGTGACTCTAAGAGGCCAAGAATTGTGATGTCTGGGACAACTTTTTGACACCATGCTGGAGGTGATGGGGGCAGAGAGAGAGGGAGGTAACACAGCTTTTGAGACTGTGTAAAGAAAAGGTGTGATGCTGAAAACAAATGGAACATAGACAGGATTTTAAGTTCTTCAAAAAGCATTGTATTTCATTTCTTTCTGTGCCTGTGTGTTTGTGTGTGTGCATGTGTATGCCCCAGTGTACACATGGAGGTCACTTCTCCAGTTCTCTTTTGCGATGGGTTCTGGTGATCCAACTCAGGTTTAATCAGTCATGTGTAGCCAGTACCCTTACCTGCCTAGCCAGCTCACTGGTCCAATAAACGGAATTTTTGAACAACTGGCTCTCTTATTACCTATATGCTGATGTCCAACTCAACTTGCTGCTGTTTGATATTTTGAAGGAGAGGAGGATGAGTGACCGATAGGGACACTGTCAGCCTGTCCCTTTGGGCACAGTTCCGGCAGGATCCCTTATGCTCGGGATTTGGAATAAAAGTGGAGGGGAGAAATGAAAAGAGGACAGATCAGGTCTAAGAGGGTTCCTCTGGCCGTAGAAATGACAGGCTTGCAAACGTGAACATCTAGCTGCAGCTTCCACTTATACATCATTGCCCTGAAGGTTCAGTGCCGCCTGAAGCTGCATCCCAGAGCGTCACATCCAGCGGAGCTCTGTGCAGTGTTGGGATGGTACCGTTCACATTTGGAACTGTCCCTGATGATAGTTCTATCTTTGCATGGCAGCTGACAGTTGAAATGTGGCTAGCTGGAAGAAAGAAAGGGGGGAGAGAGGAAGAGAGGGAGGGAGGAAAGAAGAAAGAAAAAAGGAACTTCACTGTCATTTAGTTTTAATCAATTTAAATTTAAATAATCATAGTTAGCGATGGCTGTCATCTCAGACAGCAGAATTCTGGACTGTCATTGGATCACATGAAATAACATATTGATAAACAGAGGGTTTTTTTTCTTAAAAAGCTGTGATGATTTCCTGAATGTTTTTGAGGATAAGGATTCTCACTGCTTGGTTAAAAGCAAACCTTGAAAATTGTGATGGACATATATTAGAGTAATGATACAAAAAGACTCAGTATTTCCTGTGTGTCTGAGTTTTGGAAATTCAGTTTTCTACTTCAGCTGAGAAGAACTCATAGGCCTGTGAGCGACCTAATCAATTATTTGCCCGGTGAAAATGTAAACGTTGGATACCAGTATTTCAGAGATCGTAAGAATCAATTTCATCTCACCAATGAGTCTCTTGTTTCCATTCAGATTTTATCTCAGGACAGTCTCTTTCAGGCCTGCGGAGTTTCTGTCAGAGAAGCACGTTCGCTAAGATAGCCATCTGAAGCCCGTGGGAAAACGGAGAGAGCAAATGAATGATAACCAATTGTCCGTCCACACAATCCCACAGCATCTGGCCTTGTCAGAGGGCTCAGCCCTTCACAAAAACACATCTGTGGGGTCCCCAGAAGAGATCTCATGACCGTGGTCACTGTCACGTGCCTGTTTGTTTTTTCCCTTGAGAAACCGAATGAGTGAAGAAAAAAAAAATCACAAGCAAACAAAAGCATCAATAACAGGAAGCTGTTGGTGAGAAATACCCCGATGTTCCTGTAAATTCACGTCACCAGATTCCCGAGGGACAAAGGTGCATGAACTGCAAGGGTAAATAATTATGATTTAATACCAAGACCTTGCAATGTTGTTTACGGTAAAACAACAAAAACGAATTGTTTCTGGAGGCACAAATAAGCAAATAATAGAAACATATATCAATATAATCAGGAAGTGGTGATGTTATGTCTAGGTCAGCGGCTGAAAACAATTTGTAAACTGTCAAAGTATGTCCTCTGCAATAGCAAAGCTTCCACAGTGGGACCTGGGTGGGGGGAGACGCTCTCACCCATGGGTGGTTTCGAAAACACAGAGAGGCAGCGCACTCACCCCAGAGCTCAGGTGGGATGGCACCGGTCTGCAGGCTTTAGGCCTGTAATACTTCCCTTTGTTCTTTGAAAGGATTTTGATTGGAGGGCAATGCCATGCCTGTGGTATCTGTATATCCCGCAGAGGAAAGAGGCGAGTGGCTGGGCCTCAAAGAGTTTAGCCTTTTCATTATAAGTGACGTTTTCTCTGTTGCAAGAGAGCAAACCCATAGCTTCCTGCTCTCCCCCATCCTTCTTCCTTCGAAAAGCCGGAAAGCCCTTGCTGGGCAGTTTACAGGGAAACCTCATGTTTCAGTGGGAGTGGAGGCTTAGGAATAGTGCATCCCACAGTCAACCCGGAATCCTTACCTGTGACTGCTCTGCTCTTCCCTGGATGGCTGGACAACACTCTCAAGCATCATCCTCTGTATCTCTAGAAAGTTGTTTTTGGTTCTTTTGTTGTTGTTTGGTTTTTTTTTTAAATTTACCTATGTATGCAGCCGAAGCTTCTGTCACCTTGATCACCCCTCTGTCACTCCTCCATTCTTAAATGATCCCACGGAGGGCAGAATGATACGCCTCTCCCCAAATGACCGCATCCCCATTTCTAGAACCTGTGACTATATGACTGACTTCTCGGGATATAAGGGGTTTGCACATGTGATTAAATGAAGGACCTAGGGTTGTTGTTTTTTAAATTATGTAGATCTCTGGATGAGTCCACTGTAACTACAAAGGTCCTTTGGGAGCCTCGGCATTATGACAGTAGACATAAAGACAGGGAGACTGAAAATGCTATGCCACAGCCTTTGAAGATGTAGACAGGGACCACGAGCCACAGAATTCAGGTGGCCTCCAGAAGTTGATAAACATTCTTCCCTAGAGCCTCCACACAGCTTTGATTTCTGCCTCAGAACTCTTGGTTTAGACTTACAACACATATAGAACTAAAAAACAATAATAAACTTGTATTGTTTTGACACTAAGTTTACGATTGTTTGTTACAGAAATAAGAAATCGATACAAAGTCAAAACTTTTTTTTTCTATTAGCTGATTGTACTAGGTCTGTGAAAACTGTGGCTTGTTTTGAGTCCTAATATGAGAAGAGTAGGGTGCATATAAGAATGATATTGGGGCGCTTGAAAAACAGTAAGGTCAAGACTCCATCCTCAACGGCTTGGATTTAGAGAGTTTGGGGTAGAGGCGGTGGGCTGGTATCTCATAAGCCCGCCAAGTGGTTCCCATTGTCTGCCCAAAGCAATATTACTTTGGGTTCTTGCAGTTATTCTAGAAAAAGGTTCTTTTCTGAAAATCAACACAGGCTGAGTTGGCCTAAAACAACAAAACTAGGATATTAGCTTGCACCCAGGCCACTTAGCCAGAGCCAAAGGACCCTGGTGCATTGTAATCACACGAAGGGTACAATCTACCCTGTGCAGAGGCTGGGATGCAATTGGAGGATCTTTAGCAGCTAGCAAAGATGCTTTGGACGTTTTCACAGTTACCAAGTACAACAATACACAATAGAGATTTTGCATTTTGTTTGCTTTTAGCCATTGGATTGGATAGATATTTTGGGGGAATAACTCATTTGGACTCCATGAAGAATGAAATGTTTCCTCTTGTGTTCAAAAGCAGCCGTGGGAGTATAACTAAGCAAAGCCTAGCTCAGGTCTTTTGAAAAGTCCTAACTCCCATAGACAGGAAGTTGTTAGCACTTTTAAAAGATCCCCCTAAAGATTTTGCTCTGAAATTATGTCAGATTATTCCTAACAACTTACAGCAAGTATTGAGGACTCTCGGTGTTTGTTGTTTCACAATGCTTGTTTAACACAGATAAAACGTCGATGTTCTTCATGGGAGACAATTAAGAAACAGCAGGTATTTCCTGGTAGATCCCTTTAGCCAACAAGCTATTGTGGACATCATGCCCCTTCCTCCCTGGTGTCACTATGGCTGCATTCCCATCTCCCAGCTCTACTAGACCGTGTCCATAACAGTTCTGATCGATGAAATATGACTGAATTTATGAATGTGACTTTGGGTCAGGCCCACAAGCCTGCTCCCTGCAGATCCTCATTTTCTTTCTGCATCTTCCCTGATGGACATGTCTCTGAGACCCTTGAATGCTGAACTATAAAATGGAAAACACCGGAATCTTTGAAGGAGCCCTGGAAGACCACCTGGTGACCAGGACCTTCCAGCACTCCAAGCCTTAGGCATTTGGGTTCGTTTGGTACAACAGGGAGAGAACATTCCTTGCCGCACACAGTACCGTCCTGCATGAATGAGGTGCCTTCTTGGAGGAGAGATTGGTCTGCAAATGACAAACTGAGAAGACAACACTAAAGGATCTGTACGTTTTCTGGCAACGACTGAGGACAATACTGATTCCTCCCCTGGCCAGAGAAAACCAAAGCAGCGAAACCTTCAGGGAAAAGGAGTGTGTGAAGGTCAGATACACAAAGGTTGCTTTCTTAGTGTTTACACTATGGTTTCTGAGACCCTCCTCACCTCCAGCCTGCTCTTTCTGGCTCTGGCACTCTCTCGCCAGCCCCTCATGTGCCATCTGAAAGATAAGTCCAAAGATGCAGCACACTGTAGTCTGTTACTCTGATAGGAATTGCTGACCCATGCTGACAGAATAGGCATCTCTATGTAGCCCGGACTGACCATCACAGGAGAGAAGAGCATCCAGGTTCCCAGCTTCACTCCTGCTAACTCCTTTGACAGCTCCTGGGTGAGGTGCGAAGATCTTCGCTGAGGAGACACGCATTCCAACCTGGGTGGGGTCAAGCCTTTACCCTGGAAGCACCTAGGTATCCAGAAAGCTCAGGAGAGAGAAGAGGGCTAGGTGAGGGTCGGATTGTCTTGTCTCCACAAGAATACCTGGTTCTGAGACTGGCTTGACAGTGCACCTGGGAACATGCTCCTGGACCCTGAGCTTGCCTTTTTGGGCAGTCCCCTGTTGCCTCTGCCCATATGTCACCTAATATTTTAAGAAGATGGATGTAAGTCTCTAAGCCAGCCCTTGTTGGGGCCTAAATTATGAATCCCCTGAAATAAAATTAAAGCTCTAATATCCAGTAACTCAGAATGTGGCTTTTTGTAGACTTTAAAGAGATGATTAAGTTAAAATAAATCCTTGGAGTGGGCCCAGTCTGTTCTGTCTGGAAGCTTCATGTAAATAAAATAAAATAAAATAAAATAAAATAAAATAAAATAAAATAAA
>CABHPR010120337.1:25085-38219 GCA_902168415.1 Peromyscus melanophrys
AAATAAAATAAAATAAAATAAAATAAAATAAAATAAAATAAAATAAAATAAAATAAAATAAAATAAAAAAATAAAATAAAACAAAATAAAATAAAATAAAATAAAATAAAATAAAATAAAGGAAGTTTGGAATCACGACAAGACATCAGGGCTGTGTACACAGAAGAAAGACAGTGTGAGGATCCAGTAAAAGTGGACATCTGAGTATCAAACAGAACTGCTTTTGGTAGACACTGGACCTGCCTATACCTCGTCTTGAACCTCTAGCGTCCAGAGCTGTGAGAAAGCAGTGATTATAGTTTAAGCCATGCTATTTGTGGTCCATTTTCACAGCAGCCCCAACACTAATGCAGGCCACCCGTATTGTCCCAGCCTCATGGGACACAGGACATAAGAGCAACAACAAAGGCTGAACGTCACTGCTATTATTTTTCCCAGAGTGGGTGAGAAGTCCTAGGTCACTCGCAAGCCCCAAAGCCTCTGATTAAAGAAATAAAAAAAAAAAAATCTCTTGAGCCCATTGTTAGCTATGTTCTAATTCAGTTTGCCGGGTTGACTTTTAAAAAGTGAGACATCTCCAAACAGTGACTTGGAGTCACTGTGCCAACCTCTGGAAGGACCACAGACCACACAGAAAAGCCTGGGCATCGTTCAGTCACGCAAAACACATCTGTGTGAAGGCTCTGAGCGTGGAGAACCAAGCAGACCAACGAAACTGAGCCGCAAGCATTGTTTCTTTGTCTAACCTCTGATCCTGCCAGTCAGGCAGAGCCTTGAGTCGAACAGACAATTCAAAGCTCTGGTTGCTTTAGCATTCACTTCCTGAGAACATTGTTCGCAATTTCATGGCTTGCTGCCTTCTCCCATTAAAACAATTTGGGCTTTTCATTATCTCTATATTTAGGAATCGCTTAATGTTAAAATACAATCATTCCCCTACTAGATTTCTAAGGACGTGGAATGGAGGATGGAATGGACTTCTTACTATTTGCTGGTATTTTGCAAACATTTAATTTGTTTTTCTTACCACCATCTGCCTGTTAGTGTCATTATGTGCAAGTTACAGGTAAGGAAAATGAGAAGGCTAATAAATTGAATTCAGTATTTTTTTTCTTTTTGGTAAAAGACAATATTAGGAATTAGACATTTTCCAGTTTTGCTTCGAAGTACTTTATAGTTTCAAAGTATCCACCTCAGACTGCCCATGGCAACCTTTGACCCCTGAAATTCTTTTCTTCGTATTTACTTTAAAAATGACTATTTAAAAAAAAAAATCTCCAAAGCCAGGTGTGGTGGCATGTGCCTTTAATCCCAGCACTCAGGAAGCAGAGGCAGGCAGATCTTTGTGAGTTCGAGCTCAGCCTGGTCTACAGAGCAAGTTCCAGGACAGCTAGGGCTGTTACACAGAGAAACCCTGTCTTGAAAAACAAACAAACAAAACACTTCAAACATTCATCGTAGGGAGCTAAGCAACAAAGTCAACTTTATTTTATATCTGAAGAAAACTTAGGCAAAGAGAAAACAAAGTCTCTCTCTCGTCACCTCACAAACCCATGACACAGAAGGGACCTAGACCACACATGCCTCTTCCCCTAGTACACGTTTATCATCCTCAGCTGGGTTTCCTTGGTCTTTGAAGAGTAGAGAATTTTTCAGAGTAGTGTGAGGTTTTCAGTATTCAAAAACAAAACTCAAACCCAGGTTAAATGGGGAGGCATAGGCTTCCAGAGCAACATACTTCCATGTTTTCTTCCTACCTTATTTTTTGTTCCTTTTCATGCTCCTCTGCTGGATTTGCTTTGTCTCTTAATGTTGGAATGTCCATGGTTCAGTTTCTGAATGTTTTCTTGATCTACATTAACAGACTTGATCATCTCTTCTGGTCCTGTAGGTTTAAAAGTTGCATCTACGCAATACAATACCCGCTTAGACTTTTTTCCTAAGAGGTCAAACGTGCCTCCTGCAGACTCATGTATCTAGTTGCTTATCTAGCGTCAACTCTTGGATTTCTAATAGACTGCTCAAAATCGTTATGCCCCAAACTGAATTTCTGAGTACTCCCACTCAACCAGGCCTAGGTAAGAAAACAGAAAGAACACTACACATTGCAGTATGAGAAGCTTCATGGTCACTGGAAGAGTTAGAAATGCAAAGAAGAAATGTAGAGTCCAGGCAGAAGTGATCAGAGCAGAAGAGGTGACTGCTACCTGGTGGTCAAGAGCCAAGTCCATTTCCACGGTGGAGCTCATAAGCGTACACTATAGAAGATGCTGTGTTTGGGGTCTGGACCTTCTGGGTTAGTGTTGAAACTACCAGGAATGGGAAGCCCTTACCAAGACCTTCTCAGAGTGATGAGAAGAAAGACAGAAGAAGAGAGGGGAGGAGAGGAGAGGAAAGGAGAGGAAAAGAGAGGAGAGGAGAGGAGAGGAGAGGAGAGGAGAGGGGAGGGGAGGGGAGGGGAGGGGAGGGGAGGGGAGGAGAGGGGAGGAGAGGAAAACAGGGTGAGAGGAAGAACTAACCTCTTAGAGATATGTGTAAGGAATTGTACCCGTGGTTTCTCACTCTTATAACTACCTACTCTGTCCTCCTATCCCCAAATGTGTTGGACTGTCAAACGTCATCTGGTTGATTTAGATCTTCAAATAACGGACAGGACTGAACTCTGGGGCTTCCCTATATATGCTGGTCATAGATGGAAGCCACAATAATTTAAAAAGGACAGAGTAAGTATTCACAAGAGTAGAATTTTCTATATTCTACTGTCCCCTGAGTTCTATATTAGCTACTACCTAACTTCAGTTTCTGTCCGATCTTGTAGGTGTTTGTGCTCATGTCTCATCTACCTACAAGGAAGGAACTGAAGCAGTTGGCCTATGGTTTGTGTTCTCTCTCCATTATGAAGATGCTCACCAGGGAAAGAAAAGAAGGCAGATGACCTGATTGAATTCTTTATCATTATAATAGTTGGACCTCTAGGAAATAAATAATGATATTCTCCAGGCAGAGGTCATTTTTGTGGATTGCTCTTAATAAGAGGTCCTTAGTTTGCTCCAGAAACAGCAGATCTGTGGTTTTGAAACATGGTCACTTGGAGACTATCTGGTAGATACATCGTGCATTTCTGTGTAATTCAGAGACGTGACGTAACTGCTACACTACTGATATGTACTGAGACAAAGTACACGTCCAGTGTCGGAGGAGGACCTGGGGAGCCTAAAAGATGTCTAAGACCTCCCCTAGCTTTGCCTGTCCTTCCTGAATGCTTGTCTCTTTGTATCATCAATAAAACTCGATGTTGGGTGGATTTGACTTGAAAATATAATCCTTTTCATTGATCCTGTTAAACCATAAGTTCCTGGAGGGCCAGAACTTTATACAAGTCAGCTCCCTGTCTTCCCTGGGTCTGGCATTGCGTCTTCTACACAAAGAAATCTAACAGAGTAGATTGATATGTTACTTAAAAAATCCAGAAGCTGATAGAAAGATATAGGAAAAGAAATGCATGCAGAGAGAAATGGTGTACATTTAAATACTTTGACCATTTCTTCTTCTTTGAGTATAATATATATTGAATATGAATGTGGTTTATCTGCACATTAAATTCAACATGTCTTTATATGAGAACAACAAAAGATTCTAAGATGATTTTCCCATTCAGTTTCAGTCATAAAGCTCATGAACACATTCTGAATAAGTCTTAACTATTTTGGTTTGGGGTAGGTCATCAATCAAAGGCTGTAGCTAGTCCAGCCAATTTTGGCTCTGTTCAACCTTTATCTCATTCATCACCTGTAGTTCAAATTGAGCCCCACTGAGGAAAAAAGTAGTCTATATTTTCCCCTAGTGAATAAAACAACTCATCTAGATGTGGAACCTTAATTTAGATTTGCTCCATCATGGTTGGAAACATCATATTCTCATCTTCACAGAATGTAAAACCTCGTGGGTGCATATTTAAGGGGTGTGTCTTAGGGTTACCTATAGGTGCTGTGTGTCTCAAAGTGTCTCCTTGATTGGTCTTTAATTACGTTCCAAATCACCAAGGGCACTTGCATGCTTTTACATCAAAAAATACCCCAACATAAGCGCAAGGGCGTCTGTCAGTATTCAAGGGTAATCTAGAAAGAAAACCTATGAGCACAGTTACTCGTTGGTAGATTAAATGGGCAACATCTATTTTGAGCCGCTCAAAAGCCGTCCCTAGAACATACTCTGAGGTTGGGATTTTATTTGGAAAGTGATTTCTGGAAGGGAGAGGAAGAAGAGAAAGACATCAAACTGTCATGCCAACCAAAGTTGTGTTAAGGAGAGAATGACAACTCTTGGCACATGGGCTGTCCTCCCACTAAAGAGCCACCAAGTGGCTGTGGGGTATCCACCAGAGAAGACTGCTCAGAAACAGTTTAAGCCAATAGAAAGTCTTTATTACCCTGATGGCGACTACACTGGGTATCTGGGATCCCAGTGTAGCCCTGGATCTTTCTCGGGGTGAGCTTTTAAGCATACACACACACACACACACACACACACACACACACACACACACACTCCAAACAAAAAACAACAACATGTTTGGGTTGATATACTTCAGTTAACGTGAACAGTTAGCCAGAAGCAGAACCACAGAAGCCGAAAAGCAGGGTTAGCACAGTCAAGACTTTCCTATAACTATGGGTTAGGCCTTTGTTTTGGTTGAGGCAGGTGGTGCTGTCTATGTGCTGAGTTTTACAGCCTGAATGGTACTTCCATCATGGACTCAGTTGTGCTAAGGTCTGGGGACCTGTCACACCAGGAAAGGTGAGACATGTTTACCAGAACTACTTCTTTGAAGCTGGGTGCTTGTCCCCTGGCAGACACCCCTTATTAAATGGTTAAGGGTTTCTCCTCTATGGGGTACTTAATCTGTAGATCCCACAGAACACACAGAGTTCTTATGTCATAGGAGAAGACCACAGGCAGAGGACAGGAAGATGAGGTAACTGATATAGACATAAGACAGGACTGTTCCCTGCAGTTCAGGTGAACTTGAGGTGGGGAGAAAGAATGTGGGTCAGGACATCAGCATTATCTGCATCTAGTGGCCCATCCCATGATCTAGAGCCAGAAAGTCCAAGAACAAGACAAGATCAGGCACAGCTTGATTTGGGAAGAGGCGATGGGACCGTGGAGAGAACATGAATAAAGTTTGGGACGATGTTCTCTGGATGGTCTGAGACGAAGGCTCGGTGTTGGAAGCTGTGGACATGAGGACACTAGGAGACAGAAGGAAAGTGTGGAGGGCATGTTCCAAGGAGGAATCTCCATCTTTCCTTGACCTGTTTGGTCTTTCTGAACTTTAAGAATTCAGTTAAGATACCATGACTGTACATAATCTAAAATGAGGCTGCCCAAGTAGTCTTATTATGACAAAGTTCTCTCTTCCATCAGTCCCATGACTCATGAGTCATCAGTAGGCTTCTTGGTGCCTTGCTATTTTGGTGCATCTGTGTGGGCGGAGCACGGGTTTCCACACAAGTGTCTGGGCCCAGGCACAGGAGCAAAGCTGGTCAGTACTTCATGCCCTCCTTATTTTTTCTCGCCTGGCTTTTACTTTAAACTTTCAGGATGACTTGGGCCCTATGGATGTTTTTTTCCATCTAGAGTACTTTTTTTTTTTCAGTCAATGCATCTACATTTCACTGAATGCCTGTCTTAAAACTCTACCCCAGGGACTGAAGACTGAAGAGATGACTCTGTGGTTAAGAGCACTGGCAGCTCTTTCAGAAGTCCCAGGTTCTAGTCCTAGCACGTGCATGGTGATTCATGTCTGCAACTCTAGTCCCAGGAGATCTGACGCCCTCTTCTGGTTGCAGTGGGCATTGCATGCACATGATGCACAAATAAACCCACTGGAAAAATACTCAAACACATAAAAGTGAAAATGAAGCAAAAAACGTTAAATTATACCTGAATCCAATGCAGAGCTTCTTTGTCTCTTATATAAAAGATAGCTGTAGTCCCCTAAGTCCCCCTGACCTCCATTGGTTACCACAGCCCCTTTCTATACCTTCTTCATTCCTCCTTCGTTAGGTTAGCCTTTTCCTAGGGAGTGCATATCACTCCATTATTTAACTCCAAAGGGTTTTTTCCCCCACACACCCCTAGTTCACCCTTAGGTGTAGCTCCCCATATAGTCCCACTTTCATGTGACCCAGCCTATGACCTCTGCGGTGCCCACTGCAGATTCTGTTCAGTTAGCAGAGTCCTGTTTCTCCGCTGTCAGCTGTTCACGCCGAAACCTGGAAGAATTGTATTCGGAGAATTCACACTTCCAGCTTCTTCCGAAACTCTGAGAGTTTTAGCAACATTAGATCAGATATCATCACAGTCAGGTGGACATGAGTGATGGCTGCCACTTTCTGACTGTCCTGCGAAGCTTGGTGTTGGTCAGGCTGACATGACTATTCGGATACCAGATGGTGTCTGATTTAACAAAATATCTAGCCAGTCGTTTGCTGGTTCTAAAATTAATTGAGTAGAGACTTCAATGATATAAAACACACACTTAATAGAGCCATCTCAGGCAAGTCACTGAACGAACTGAAGCAACAGAAATCCCCGAGGCAGAGAGACTCTGACTTCCAAGCATCTGTTGAATCACAGAATGCTGTTCAAAATTCCCAAATGCCAACAAAAAGCAACCTACAGAAAGTTGTCCCCAAGGAAGCCTAGACTTTTGCTTTATTATGCTAATACTTGGATTATAAATACTTTCAAAGAACTAAAGGAAATTATTTCTAAGCAGCAATAAATGTGTGAGAAGAATCTCTCACTAGGTAGTGAATATCAATAATGAGACAGAAATGGGAAGAGATTGAAATGTAAATTCTCAAATCCAAAAGGTACATTGATAAAAATGAGAGGTCAGGACTCAATAGATCAGTGCAACAGAATCAGTTAACTGGAAGCTAGGCTTGTGTAGGTTTCTGTAGTACTTGTGAAGTACTACAAAATTAAAGAGGAGCCCCGATGTTATAAGCCACCAGTTTATATGGGCAGAGGACAACTGGTTCTGAGATGGAGAGAAAATCCTGCCCTCTGTAGTCACCTACAATCAATAAAACAGGAATTCATTCTACCAGGAAGAGAAAAGGGACAGTTCCAACTCTAATGTAAATGCCTGGCTCTTGGAAAGAGAAATTTCATCATCACATAAATTGGAGCAGATGGCCTCAAGTCCTACGTTTGTTTTAACTTCCATGATTTTTTAGTCTAGATTTCCATTTTCATTGCTTTAAAAGCCCTAATGTGCATAAATACGAAAGTATTTCTCAGAGTCCCACAGTCTGACTAACTCCGACTAGAGTTCTGACCATGCCAGATGACAGAGTGCCTTCCAATGTACAGATAATTGGACGGCTTTGGATCTCGCTTTGCCCAGGGAGATTCCAGTCTACATCTGGTACAGCTCAATTAAGGCTTCTTGTTACTTGTAGTGTTTCTCTTCATTCTCAAAAGTATCTCATGGAGATGCTTGGCCATGTCGTCACCCAACACAATACCCTCATGGCTCCTGCTTACAGTGTTTAAGGCCAAAGGAATGAGCGAAGGAAGACACGGGAGCCTGGTTCATGACTAAATAACTTGTCAGAGTGAGTCACATTTTCACAGAGCCTGAAGAGTCGTTTGCACAATCGATATTTCAAGCATTATGAGATAATTGGGCCATTTTGTAGCCAATATGTCCCCTGGTAGAGAAAACCTAAACCTCAGGAAATTAGAGCAGTGGGTAGATAAGCTTCAGACAGAGAGAATAAATGACAGGGAAATAGTATGAAATAGCAAAGAAATGAATCAGCATTGAATCACAGGCCAAAAAAAAAAAAATATTGCCACTGGTCCATTTCAAGGATATGAACCAGAGGGGAAAAAATGAAAGAAATGGTCCCTGAAGTGTTTGGCAGTTGGGAAAGCCCAAAAGACAGTACTGGTATTTTTCCCCAGGAAACACTTTGATGTCTGAGGTGGTATGAGATTCTTTGTATTGTTTGAGCTCAGCTCTGCTGTTTAGATTAGAAGCGAGAACAGAGCTCAGTGTGGGATCCTGAGACGCAGGGAGATAAGTACAGAAGCCCTCTTCCCCGTGGATTTCCTCCCGGAACCCTGGAAAGGCTCATTGGTGGTGGCAACATCTCTGAGCAGCTTTCATTAACTTCTTTTGCCTCTTAGCACCTTATGTAGTTCCCTTAGGTCTTTGCTGTATGTTTATAGAATTCAGTTGTATATAGAACGTCAAAGTCATTCTCTTTTTCATTTTTTTTTCAAACTTGTTATGTAGTTGAGGCTTGCCTTAAATTCCTGATGCCCCTATCTTATTTTTCCAACTGTTGGGGTCATAATCCAGCAACCATAATATCGTAAAGTATAGAAATTGACTCATACAGTCTGTCAATCACCTCTGTGCATTGTTTCTAAAGAGTCAGGATTATCTACCTGGGGTTTTCATGTTGTATCTATCCCGCCACTTGCCAGCATTAAGTCTGCCACTCATCCACAACTGGAGCATTTGTGCTCAAGTGGGGAGCAGAGAGGCCCCTGGAGACAGTCAGAAAGAAAGAACACCTCCCTCTGTAACTCCATCATCCTTGATGAGAGGCCCGGCACCTTTAGATAGACTTTTTGCTAAAAATGTAAGATAGCAGAGAACTTGGAATCCCAACTTTTTTTTTTTTTTTTTTTTTTGTTCGTTTTTTTTTTTGTTTGTTTGTTTTTGTTTTTCGAGACAGGGTTTCTCTGTGTAGCTTTGCGCCTTTCCTGGAACTCACTTGGTAGCCCAGGCTGGCCTTGACCTCACAGAGATCCGCCTGCCTCTGCCTCCCGAGTGCTGGGATTAAAGGCGTGCGCCACCACCGCCAGGCGTGGAATCCCAACTTTTAATGATCTACCTGTACCGCTTTTGTATTTTATTCAACCACGGCAGAAAGCTATCCAACCTCTTCTAGGTTGAAGAGATGGGAAACATGGAGTTATTTGGAGGGAAGCTGCTCCCAGTGGGGATAGTGTGATGGATAAAACTGTCCATCTCATGATGAAGACGAGAAAGAACAAGGTCCCACAGCCCCCTCCAGGGACCTGTCCCCAATGACTTACCCCTGAAAGGTTTACCACCTCCCAATAACATCATCGTTTAAGTATAAAATCTTTAAAAGGTGAGTCTTAGGGAAATGTGTAAGATCCAAACTATAGCAAGAACCTGTTTTGTAAATGGAAAAAAAAAGTTGGAGGATTTGGCTGTTGACTTAAGGGTGTGGAAAGGGGCATGTTGACTTGTAGATGATGTCTTAGTACAGCAGTTCTCAACCTGTGGGTCGTGACCCCTCAGGGAGTTGAATGACAGGTTACCTCGGGACACGTATCAGATATCTTTCATATCAGATATTTACATTACAGTTCATAACAGGAGCAAAATTACAGTTATGAGGTAGTAATGAAAATAATCATATGGTTGGGTCACCACAACATGAGGAACTGTATTAAAGGGTCACAGCATTAGGAAGGTCGAGAACCACTGGCTTAGAGCCACATGACAATGTAGACTATGGATTGTTCATGCTGGGTTTGGGATGTAGTGGAATTTCCAAATATAGTAGCAATCACTTCTTTCTTTCTCTGTGTGCGCACAGTGTTCCATCCACCAAGAGAGGTGTCGACTTTCTTTCCCTCTTGAACTTGGGATGCTCTTATAACAAAGTTTGAAAAACAGAATTGGGGAAAAAAAAAGATACTTTGTCACTCTAGATTTAGACTTAAGGATATTAGACAGCTTAATTTCCCTTCTTCCTCTGTACAGTCAGACCTCACACTATAAAGAAGCATAAGCTAGACCATTATAAGAAGAATGAATTAGAGAAGAGAGAGAACACAGGGAGGGGTGTTGGGGTATGTGAGTGAAGCTATCTCAGGCCTCTAGCCCAGCCTACTCACCAGATGAAGGGAGCTGAGCCAATGATCCCAGTCACTGCCTGGAGAATTTCTCAGTCAAGCCTTAATTCAATATCCATTCCATTGAACTGTGAGAAAGTATACATCATTACTGTTTATCCAGTGAGTTTTGATGTGGTACTCTATGGAGACATGAGGTATCCCACAGTAGCCTCTGAAGAGAAGCCACCCTGGCTACTGTTTACATTGAGCCCCCAAATGAGGGCAAAGGTAGTCAAAACAAAACAAAACAAAACAAAACAAAAAGCCCAAAGGATTACAGACACCCCCTGTAGTAGAGTATTATTTTAAGGTGTGTTACTTTTATTCATGTTGCATTTGTTTATCTCTGTGAAGCTGTGTTACTGTGTCTGTCTAAAACACCTGATGGTCTAAGAAAGATCTCAATGGCCAATAGCAAGGCAGGAGGAAGGATAGGCAGGGCTGGCAGGCAGAGAGAATATATAGAAGGAAAAATCTGGGAGAAAGAGAAGATCTAGGAATGAGAGAGAAGAGAGGAGGACTCCAGGGGCCAGTCACCCAGCTACACAGCAAGACACCAAGTAAGAATAAGATTTATAGAAGTAAGAGAATGGGAAAAGCCCAGAGGCAAAAGGCAGTAGACAGGATAATTTAACTTAAGGAAAGCTGGCAAGAAACTAAGCCAAGCTAAGGCCAGGCATTTATAATTAAGTATAAGCCTCCGTGTGTGATTTATTTGGGAGCTGGGTAGCAGGCTCCCCAAAAGAGTAAAATATCAGTAACAACCCCCCCTTCTGTTTCTGAAACATCACTTCTGGTGATGGCATTCCTTTAGCCCATTCGAGAAACTCTCAAGTATGTACCCCCATGCAATTTTTTAAAGTACCCATTAAACGCTGTCTTTGTTTCTGGACCTCTCCTAACAGCTCAAGTTGTAGATAAAGGAGGGGCCACGTGCTAAGAGATCTTTGACCTTAGTGGCAAAGGCAGAGACTATAAAAATAGTTAGTGTTGTAAAGGAGGAGTTACAGGGGGCAAGAACTAGGAATTTGTCAGAACAAGTGAAGTTGAGACCAAATGAGGAGCAGAATCCATGAGGAGAAGGGGAAGGGCTGTTGGGGAAGAGGCAGCATGAAGAGCAGCAGGGCTCTTCACTGGGGCAAAGGGCACAGGTTCCACTCTCCAGAGGTGAAGTACTGGGTTGTCACACAGTGTGGCACAGCATGGTGGCCCTCTGCAGACATTCCTGACCTCTGCTTTCCTTCCAGAATCAAGGCCTATTTGAAATGGATGCATGCTTGTTTCCTTTCTATCCGTTCTCAGTTCCTTTCCAGGTCTCAGCTCTTCTCCGACTCTCTCGTCTGCGTTCATTACTTTCTAGCAGGAGGTCATTGCCTGGGAGTGCTGCTGAGGTCGTAAACTCAGCCTTCTTTGGAGGTCTTCTCATGGGTAGATACACCGATGATGGGGTGTTCGTTTCCCACTGCTCTGAGTTTCCAACTTACTGCCTGCCTGCAGAAGCACTCAGTAGCTGTTTGCACTGGAGTCTTGGTGCTTGGCTGAACTGTGAGTCTGAGAGCTGTACTTTGGAGGGCCACATTCACAACACATCTCTCTTTCCATGAATAGGCTTTCCAGGCACTGAATGGTGGGCTGATGTATTGTGAAATAATCTTGTGGGTTTGGACAGAGGACAGTGGACTATATTTTATGATTCAAGACACATGGCCACCTTGATGGTACAGTCAAATTTCCAGGCAGATAACAAGACCATCTTCAGGAAAAGCGAGGTGAAACAGGATAGTTGCTGCATCATTAAGCTCTGCTAGCTCGTGGTTGGTTATCCAGCTCTGGTGGTGGCTGGAGAAAATATTGAAAGTATATTGAGCATTGGATGATGCCAATGTGTAGTTTAGCAAGTTATTAACATGTTCCAATAAATAAAGCAATGTCCTAGTTACAGCTCACATTTGGAGATTATTGTGGTTTCTGACTTATTTTAAAGAAGTCTGTCTGCCTAGGAGAGACATTGGAACCACAGTAGTTATAAGATACTAGTGTCTGCTGTAGCCCGGACAAAGGAAGCCAAGAGATGCTTAGCAGTGCCCATCACTAGACTAAAAGATAATTCTGTAATTATTTTTTAAAGGAACCTCGGATCTAGTTGTGTCCCCTAATAGTGTAGATTTCTCCTTCCACCTCTGTCACCCTCGCTAGGGTTCCTGGTGAGGCTGTTTGGTGACTTCCCATAGACTGGATGAGTGGTCAGAAGATGAACTTGCTGTCCCCTTAGCTGTGTGGCTCTGGGTGAGTTATTCACCCTGCCTGTCTGTGCTCAACATTGGTTCATGGTTCAAGGCTTCCTTCTTCTTCTTCTTCTTCTTCTTCTTCTTCTTCTTCTTCTTCTTCTTCTTCTTCTTCTTCTTCTTCTTCTTCTTCTTCTTCTTCTCTGGTTATTGTGTGGCTTTGTTGGTGTTTTGCATTCTTGCCTTTGGCAGTTGTCCAGTAAATTATTAGACTGCACTGGCTCAATGTTGTAACGTGTTTGGCTGATTATACACTACAGGCTACATACTGTTAATACTTGCACAGATGCTCATACACATAGGACAAGGGCTCAAGGAGCTGCTAGAGGCAGAAGGTGGTCTGTACACATTTTTAAACAAGATATACGGGACTTCGGATGCTGAAAAAAGATGAGGAAGTAAGGAGAAAGGCCATCCAGGAAAAGATGGATTAGTGAGGAATGAGGCTAGTGTCTCTTTAAAGGGAGGGGTTGGGCAATGCCTTAAGGAGAAGCTAGACTGAGCAAAGCCCTTAAGAGAAGGGAGTGAATCATGAGGGTCAGGAAGAGCAGAAGATAGTGATGGTGGAGGCCATAGGGTTGGTGAGCTGGGGAGGTTTGCACACAGCCCAGAGGTGGATGTTGCTAAAGCAGGAAAGAGACCAGTGGACAATGAGTCATTAAATCGCAAGCAGGGTACAGAGTTGGAGTTGGTACCCACTGGAGTGAAAGTGAGGGATGGGGCCTTGCAGGGCTATGTGGGGACTTTGGTGACCAAAATCAGTAAAGGGGCATCTGCAACAATCAGGAGGAAAATGGCTGGTCTCGTGGGCCTGGGGCAGCAGTGTTAGTGAGACTGAGGGTCATTAAGACCCAGGCAGAAGGACGGCAGCGTCTTCCCAAGTCCC
>CABHPR010120339.1:0-24557 GCA_902168415.1 Peromyscus melanophrys
GTGTGTGTGTGTGTGTGTGTGTGTGTGTGTGTGTGTGTGCATGAGAGTGTGTCTGTGCATTTGGAGATTGGAAAAGCACTCTCCTTTCTGGCTGCAGGACTTGTACTTTGTTGGAAGATGTATGTGGACTGTCCCTTTGCTGAATTAACATCTGAACCTGTGTAGTTGGTTGATAAAATGTTCAGGAACCTGAGAGAAAAGCTGCACAGGACTGCATGAATTTCTCTGTCAATTTTTAGCTCCTTGGTTGTGGTTGGGAGAGCTCAGAAATGTACAGCGTGAACACAGACTTCCTGCTCCTTGGTGGTTTGCAGCTGATCTGATTAGCAAGTCTTTGTGGGTCTTTCTTCTTTTCCCACTAAATGTTCTGAAGACAGTAACATTGAAGTTCAGCCTGATGGCTAACACAACCCCCACACATGGGCTGTGGGAGATGGAGACTGAGCCCCCACAAATGACCAGACTTTCTCTCCTGATACATTCACATCCCCTTGTGAGTCACCAGGGAGTCACAGTGGCAGCCACTGAAGCAGAGGTAAGGAAGCATCTCCTATCTCACCCCAGCACTGAGTCTGGGAACGAATCTCTTGTATAGGCTTCCCTTTTGTAGTTCCTTTAAAAACAAACAACCAACCAATCAACCAACCAAACAAACAAACCAAGGAAAACTGATTCATACACAAACAATGGCTCAAGTTTCCCAACCCTGTTGGGATCTTAACTGCTCAGGGCTGCAGAGTGGGGGAAGTGAGGCCTCATGGGTGGTGTTTGGGTCAAGGAGCAGAGCGCTCATGAATGGTTCAGCTGCCCTGCAAATTTGCACCCTTTCTCCTTGCACAGATTCTGACCCTCCCTTTCACTCTTTGTCACATGCTAAGCAGCAGGAGGCACTTGTGAGAAGCTCTGTTTTCCGCTGTGGACTTCCTCCCCTCCAGATCTGTGAGCCAAAATAAATCTCAATTCTTTGTCAACTATTTACCCTTGGGTTCTGTTACAGCCACAGAATGTGGACCAAGAGATGTCTGAGGTTGTGGCCATGGTGGGTGACAATGCTCTAGCTGTGGACCAGAGCAAGGACTCTGGGGCAGTATATGGTGGACTGTGGATTCTCATCCTCTGGGTACTTTGAAGCAAAGGAGCATCCAGCAGGAGGGATGAGAGACACACGTATACACTCCAGCACGTCCAATGTCTGTAATGTACAGGATACATGCAAGATGTACACTCTAGCTATGGGTCTGAGAGGCTGTAACTGACTCAGAAGTGAGCAGTGAACATGGCTGAGACCAAAAAGTTCTTCTCTTATAAGCCTGATGTTTTGTAAAAACTCTAAAAGTTTACTCTTACTTAAACATACATAGGAAGAAAATTAAAATTCTATGTAAGAATCTATTTAAAAATCTTAAGCTGGGCAGTAGTGGCTCATGCCTTGAATCCCAGCACTTGGGAGGCAGAGGCAGGCAGATCTCTGTGAGTTCAAGGCCAACCTGGTCTACAGAGATAGTTCCAGTACAGCTAGAGCTGTTACACAGGGAAACACTGTCTAGAAACACCCCCCCCCCCCAAAAAAAATCCTAAACTGGGTGGTAGTGGCATGTGCCTTTAATCCCAGCACTCAGGAGGCAGAGGCAGGCCGGTCTGCACAAGTTCTAGGCCAACCTGGTCTATAGAGCAAGTTCCAGGACAGTCAAGAATATTACACAGAAAAACCCTGTCTCAAAAAAGCAAAAGCAAAAACAAAACCAAAAACAAACAAAAAATCCTGCCACAGTCTACCTAGGTTCCAAGTTTGGATAACTGTTTAGATACTGTTTTAGTTTATTATCTGTTACTATAACAGAAACTTCACCCACTGTTGCTATGCAGGTTCTAGAACCTTCTCTATTGCCTTAACTGTTACAATAGTGTCTTGTCTCTCTTAAATGTAAGTGTAAAATGATCAATTTCAAGACAAAATTAGATCAGCCCTCCTCATGTCCAGTTCAATGCCCCTGAGTGAAGCTCTTCCGGGGCTCTGCTTTGTTGCTACCCCATGCCTCTTCTGCATTCTCTCTCTGCCCAACCTTTCTACCCTTTCCTTTTATGATCTGATGTCTGGGAGGCCTTCTCAGACAGCTTGTCAACAATGTGTGCTTCTGTATCCTTGAAGAAGGTTATTCCAAAGGGAACCAAACCATCTAAGAGAAGAAGCAAGAAAAGGCTTTGGAGCTATGCACAACGCTGATTTAAAAAGAAATGCGCAGGTAGAGGTGATGGTAGGTTTGGTAGGAGCTGCTCAGGCCACATTCACATGCAGGAGTCTCTTTCCCTCTCCATCCTGATGGCTGACTTTGTAATTCTCAGTGCTACAGGGAAATGACAAAAATCCCACAGAGAGTTCTGCTTGTCACTCTGCAGTCCTATGCAACTAAGGTCTGTAGGTACCACATCCTGTATGACGGATTAAAGGGCCAAGCCTTTCCCACTTCCTCTGATGCCTGGGAACAAAGACATGCTGAACTGCAAGCACTGACCATGGGCTGCTCATCAACTGCATGACACGGGATGCCCTTTCTCTGAAACCTGAGAGGAAGCCCTCACTTTGCCTTGTGGGCCTAAGTTCTCCTCAGAGTCCACTCTACACAGCTGTCTATCTGTAGCATTGCTAAGACTTTTAATAAATCTCTCACCACTAAAGACAACACATATTGGTGCCTGCTGTGGGATGGTCTGTATGTCAAACATGTTGCTTATTGGTCAATAAATAAAACACTGATTGGCCAGTGGTCAGGCAGGAAGAAGTATAGGCGGGACAAGGAAGAGAGAATTCTGGGAAGTGGAAGGCTGAGGAGACACTGCCAGCCGCCACCATGACAAACAGCATGTGAAGATGCCGGTAAGCCACAAGCCATGTGGCAAGGTATAGATTTATAGAAATGGATTAATTTAAGATATAAGAACAGTTAGCAAGAAGCCTGCCACGGCCATACAGTTTGTAAGCAATATAAGTCTCTGTGTTTACTTGGTTGGGTCTGAGCGGCTGTGGGACTGGCAGGTGACAGAGATTTATCCTGACCGTGGGCCAGGAAGGAAAACTCTAGCTACAGGTGCCCCTCTAGAATCCCCAAATCTGAAAACCTTACAATAAATGTTTATAGTTTCCAAAGTAGGTTCAACTGCCAAAAATGGTCTAAAATGGGAAGACATTTAAAATAAAACTATATTTAATTGTCATAACACAAGTCTTAAATCCCAGACTTTACTAACTCCATGAAACAAATAAGTAGATAACAGGAAAGTGTAGAATAAAAAAGGTTCTAAATTGTTCTGAAGCTGCACCTGAGAGAAATCGCAACAATATTGTTGCCCAAACAAGACCTCCGTCATGGCAGCACCAGTTGACATGCCAAGGTAGGCAGGGATCTTTCACAGGGTCCTACCCTTAGATGAAGAGCTACAGGCAGCAAAGGCTACAGAGAGAGGAGGGATTGTTTTCTCCAAGGACGAGGCCCTGATCCCTGATAGGTTATCACTCCCAAGTAGTCTTGCCAAACATGCATATATGTGAACAACACTAAGTAGACTCAGCAAGGGGTGTGTGTGTGTGTGTGTGTGTGTGTGTTTGTGTAACAATAATAAAGAAGAAGCAATAATTAATTTGAGAGGGAATGGGGCCATGGGAGGAGTTTTACAGAAAAGATAGAGGAGTGGAAAAATTCTCAAAAATTATATTAAAATATAGAATAGGAAAGTCTTTAAAATGGCATTTAATTTTTACTTTATAGTTAAAGAAAGTTCAATATGATTTTGTGATGCATTAAGCTAACTATCATTACAACTAAAACCAGTATATATTGAAACATGCAGCCAAAGACAGAAAATAAATATTGTATATTTACTATGGGTCAGCACTGTGCTATAATCTCCAAGCCTAATATACAATCTATTTAATATTACAATTACCCAGTGAGGAGTTTGAAGTTTAATTGGATTCTAGTATAGGTATTAATTTGATAGATGATAAAAGTCACATTTCCAAACATTAAATGAAATATAAATTATTGAATAAATACTCATGAGAAAATTAATTCCCCATTCATAAAAAATGCTTCATTAGAGAAAACAAAACAAATGGGCTTGGATTGAATAACATACACACACACACACACACACACACACACACACACACACACACACACACGCACACAAACTGAAAGAAAGTATGAGAAAATTAGTTAGGTTGGTTTTTGAGGGGGACCCTGCAGGTGTCCAGGCAGGGAAGAGAATCATGAAGGGGTGAGATTGAAAACTTGGTTCAGATTGACTTCATTAACCTGGATCAAGACTTCTAAAGAGTCTGATGTCAGGTGGTTTATCCACAAGTTTAAACACAGTATAATTTGGAAAAAAGTTCTCCTGGTGTAATACAATCCCCAGTGTAGAAGGAAGTATAATTCCATCAAAACTTGACTCAGGGTACATGTCATTTCTTCCAAGAAGATGGGTTCTGGAGATGGCTACCTGTAGTTACTTAAGGGTCTAGGGAAGGGTCTGGCCTGGTCTTGGTCCCACAGAAAGCTTAGAGGTCATTTAGTCTATTAGCCACCTCTGGTCCTGGATGTGGGAGCTTGGAGGAGCCTCTGGCTATACAGATAATGTAAGGGTCATTTAGACTATTAGGTATTTCTGGTCTTGGTTGTGGGAGCTTGGGGAGCCCTGGCTGTAAGGGTCCTTTAGATTACTAGCCACCTCTGGTCCTGGTTGTAGGAGTTTGATAGGCCTGGCCCAACAGATAACACAGATCACCAGGCTATCTATCACCTCCAATTCTCAGCTTTCTGGAAAAACAGGTTATCTATCTTTCCCTTTGAAAGAATAACCCTGGGTGCTTAATATTGCTGGGTTCCCTGGAGATTTGTGGGCCCAAGGACCTCTGTGCTCCTAACAATTTTTGTTCAAAAGTCATAAGATACAGGATTCTTAGTGGCTTAACTCACAAAAGCTTCAACTTATATGATAAGAATACTGGACGAAAGGGGTGGCAGGTTGATTCTGGAGTCCAGCAGTGTTATCAGAGTTATTTTTATACTTTTGCTCTGATATCCTCAACAGTTTGACATTCTTTGTCCTCAGTCACAGCTTTTCATGGAAAAAATACAGGTACCACCGTTTCTGCGTTCTATTCATATATGAATTGCTCCCAAGGATGGATCGAGTGCATTCTTTGGCAAGCGTCTCTCTCTCTCTCCCTTTTTGACATAATTCTTCGGGAATTTCATATCATGCACCTCCATCCCATTCACCTCCCAGTCCTTCCATATCCACCCCTCAGCCCTGCAGCATTTCCCCAAAAAGAACCTCCCCAAATTAATTAAAACAAACAAACAAACAAAAAGACACCTTGCTCCTCAGGCTTTCCTGCCTCTCCAATACCTCTTCATTCATCTCTGCTGCATCGGGAACTGCTGTGTGTCACACAGTACATCTTCTTGTCCGATCAGCCCCACCCACAAATGTTTATGGTGATGAGTCATTGGTCTGGTTCAAGGCCTCTGGCACACCATCATCACTGGACCCTCACCGAAACTCCTCACGGAAAATCCTGCCGTTGCCGGCTGGTTGCCCTGAGTCATGGGGATCCTGCAGCTATTGTTCTGCAGGACCAGTCCCTTCACAGGCCCCAGCAGGTCACAGATAGAGTAAATGTTAGAGTGAGCCAACCCAAGGCCCAAGATTTGGGTCTGGGTGGTAGCTGAGCTGATCAGTCCAGGCCACCAGGACTGTCCCCCTCAGGCAAGGGATAGAACCAGCTCTCCTAGGCCCTTGCCATTGGACAGGCTCTCTCATGCCTGCAGTGTGGAGTGGGGCCTTCTCTCCTAAGTCCATGGTTGGTGGAGAGTGGAAGGTGAGGGGGCAGTGTCCTATAAGGGGTAGGGCCAGCTCTCCTGCTGCAGTGTCCAGCGAGGGGGAGGGCCAGCCATCCCAGGGCCAGAGAAGGGCAGAGCCAGCTCAGCATGGTCTTCAGATTTCGACACACATGTTCATATGTCCCCCTGTGGTAACATCGGCCATGGACATCAACACAGATAGCAGCTGCAGTAGGCACACAGACCCAGACATAGCCCTCAGTAGCAGCTCAGCCTGGATGTCACCAGGGACCCTGTGATAGCACAGGCCACTCAGATCAGTATGACCCAGCAGCAGCTTGGCCCTTGGGCATCAACATGGTTTCAAGTGGTTGATCAGACCCCGAGAATCTGCACAGACCCTAGTGACAACAGGAGCCATGGATATCAACTTAGAACTTGGTTGCTGTAGAGCCACAGACCCAGACATGCCTCAGCCAGCAGCTCCAGCCTTTGGACAGTCTTTTTACCATAAGGAAATATTTCCCTGAAGTGCCTGAGTATATATTTTCTCTTATTGGCCAGTAGTATGTCACATGACTATCCTAGCTGCAAGGGAGGCCAATAAAGTAAGATCTAGCATCTTCACCTCTTGAAGTGAAAAATGACTTAATGGAGACTTAAAAATTAACTAACACATTTAAAAGTATTACATTTAAAATTTTTATGTGTATGAGTATTTTGCCTGCATGTATGTATGTGTACTGCAGGCAAGCTTGGTGCCTGCAGAAGCCAGAAGAAGTCTCTGGATACCTTGGAATTGGAATTAAGGATACTTGTAGGATGCTGGGAACTAAACCTGGGGCCTCTAAAAGAACAATAAGTGCTCTTAACCTCTGAGTCATTTTTATAGCCCCAGCTCTCCTGTTGAATTTTCTTTGTAAATGGAAGGGAGAGTCTCTTTAAGTATACATATTAAAAAAATACTTCACCACCAAAGAATTAAATATTCAGTGTTGGAAACAATGTTTAATCTAATTTCTGAAAAAGATTCAAGTGCCAAGATGATCTAAAATGGGATTATATTTAAAGTCTATTTTCATAAAACAAAACTATAAAGAAGAAAACATTTTTTTTACCAAAAAAAAGCAGCAAAACTTCACTATCATACACATGAATTAATCAATATATTGGCAAAATATATGTGAAATATATGAGATTAATCTGAATAGATATAGATTGCTTTTCTTGTGACTTGTCCTCTAGTAGCTGATTTCAGTATCACTTGGAATAGCATTTGAGTCACATGTGGAAATGTAAAAAGAGAAACGTCAATATACATCTTTTCTTTCTCTTTTTTAACTTTCAAATAGGATTTAAAAGTGAAAGCCTGTGGTTCTGTGTACAATAAGCAAGATGTGGGACTTGGCCTTCCGAGTAGTGTGGATGGTAGGACCAGACTGCCCTGCTGTAGTTAGCATGGCTATAGGAGCATGCTCAGGGTCCACAGGCTGTGCCAGAGAGCCAGGTGGAGTGGGAGGCGTTTCTCATAGCCCATTCCTGATGCTCACAGGGCACAGCATTATGGGATATTCCAGGAGCCAAACTGTGCTTTGCTGTGTGTTGAAGGCTTCTTTTACCGCGAATCCTGTGTTTACTGTGCACTGCCCAGCCCAAGGTGCCAACCCAGGTCCTGATGCTGCCAAGACCTTTCAAATTACCCCATGTACCCAAATCTCCTCCCCACCCCCCGGGCTTGAAACAGGCAGCAGATGTCCTTAGCACCCAGCTGACAAGAGGCAGTATAGAGAGCAATGCCCCGGCACCTGAACTCAGGTGGAAATGGATGGAAGTGAAAGCCGAGACATACTCCTTAAACAGACAGAACAGCATGTGCAGCCTTGTCAACGTCCCTGAGAAAGTCAGTTTCCTAAAATGTTGGGTTCCGTGTCACAAGATGTAGTTATTTCTCAGCTTTTTGAAACCTACAGTCACATTTAACAAATATGAGGGTTTTTTTTCCCCACCCACACAGCTCAGGTTAGGTTGAATCCTTGCATCTTAAAGTCAACCAGAGGCAAGTGATAATCTCCATGGTTTTTTTTTTTTTTTTCTCAAATACAGTTTTGGTTGAGTTTCATTGTATGTAGTTTATAAGACAAAATTAGTATGTGTTTTTCAGCCATAAGCCACTTTCACCTCAAGAACAAAGCAGCTCCAGTGTGCCTGCAAACCCTGCATCCCACATGTACATACCCGTTTGCATGTTTCTAACATGGAAGTTAGAAGGCGGGACAAAGCATTCTTGTGTTGACGTTGTGTATTGAGTACTGACACTAAGAGCTGCCAAATGGACATTGTATGAAAAGGCCAGCAACAGGACTAAGTGGCCGCTACACAACTTACTATGTTTATTTTTAGAAACCAAATGGGTGGGTAAGTAGAAATTTAGTTTGGATTTTAGCTAAAGTGCTGTTTGGAAAACCAATGGCTGTCACTGACAAGGGTCTCAGGATACAAGGAAAATCCCACCCAACTAGTGTTTCTGAAGGCATGAAGGACAGTGTTATGTCCTAGTGTGAACCACTGACCCCAGTGGCTAGCATCACATTGTCAGGAAAGGTAGCACCCGGAGGAATCAAACATGTCATCCTTTGCCATCTCTTTGTCCTGTATCCTGCTATTGAAGTGAGGATGTACTCAGGTTTTCCAGAAGGTGAAGGAGCTAGCTCCTTCGCAAATTCAGGGAGTGAGACAGTAAGTTGACAGAATGGGCTAATGGTTCAGGCTGCTCAGAGGAGTGTCCTGGAAAGAGGAGACACATGTCCCAGGAAGAGCCCAAAGCCATCACCTTGGTAATGGGGATACAATCACTGCCTGGAGTCTGTGTGAGTTTTGCATGGTCACATGATCAGTAGAAGGGGGTTCCAGGCTGAGTTCCTCTCAGTTGAAGACAGTAAATACAGGGTCTTTCTAGAATTCTCATTTGGGGCTGCTGCAGGGGGAAAGATTTCTTCCTTTTTCAGGGAACAGAATTTCTCATAGGGTCACTGGCTTTGTTGGTGTTTGGAGATGTGAGAACTGATTGACAGCTCTCTGAAAGGGCACACTGCCTGTAGAACTGAATTCCTTACACCTCAGTCTCACCTGAAGGAGCCCTTGACAGGTAATCAGGCGGGGGTGAGGTGGGGTGGGGTGAGGTGGCATACTTACCAGTAGGCAGGAAGTCAGCTGAGTTCTGGGATCTGGTCAGCAGGGAGTTGAGCTGGCATGGTGAGCAATGCCTTCCAGAGTGGCCTTTACCAATAACACGATGACATTTTTGGTCCCTGTGTCTACTCAGCTTGACTGATACTGAGACAGGAAGGGAGGATCCATGTATTGAGACCTCCTTGGAGACATCAAGCATGGGACAACCCACTGCTTTGGTGGCCGTCTAACACAAATATACTGTCACTGCTTTATCTGTAGTCTGATTTCTGAAGCTTCAGTCACCCACAGTCACCAGGTGCCTGAACATAGCATTATATGGAAAATTTCAGAAGCAAACGATTTTACATGTTGTTCTGGATAGCATGATAAAAATCTCACGTCCTGTGACTCAATCCTTCATCTATAGTAAGCACACTGTAGGTGCTGCCTGATGAGTAGAAACTCAGTAGACCCTCTCCTCCAAGTGTCAGGGTTGGCACATGGAGTTGAGTGCCATCTGTGGTTCCAGGAATCTACTAAGGAAGGTCTTATCGGTGTAGCCTCTGTGAATAGGGAGAGAGGTTCTGATGTATCCTAAGTCATTCTACTATAAAGGGGTGTGGGTATTTTCTCCAAGGCCTAGGTCACTGGAGAATGTGGAAAGGAGTGATGTGATATGTCACCTTAGAAACCACCCGGCTTGTCCTCCTACTGCTGAGGCAGTGTGGTATCCAGAGCAGAGCACATCGGTGTTGTTGGCTTTCTTCCAGGTGTCCCATCCCGTTGGCATGGTTCTTAGGGCAACATGATGGTTAGAGGACAGTTTCTGTTTTCTGTGGCCTGTTCTGTCCAGAAATCCTGGCCTTTGCTATCATACAATATGCGTCTCGGCTTAAGTAGGCACCGGTCTCAGGTGCTATGGATGCCTGGAGCCAGCCATCACCTCTTCCTCATAGTATCCCTTTTCCTTTTAAGTCTTAGCTGCTAGGAGGACCAAGAAAATCTCTGGCCCATTCATTGTTGGTATTCATCCATTTCCATGTAGGTATCATAAAGGGAATGAAGCCAGAACAATGACCCTTCAATGCTCAGGGTGTAAAGCTGTATAGTCAATATAGTGCTTTGCTGTCTGGGGCTGGAGTGTGGGCGGCCACAGTGGTTCTCACAGGGTCACTTACAGCCTTGTCGGGGAAGCCAGATATGTCTGGGGTCAAGGCTGCTTTGTAGTTAATACTGGTACAAAAGGACCCATGAGTGGTGGCCCCAGAGCCCTGAAGTCACCTCTAGCTGTGCCGTGGATGTAGTTAATACAGAGAGATCATCAGTAGAGCATGGTGTGGATGTACAGATTACAGGGATGGGCCTGTGGTACTGTAAATGAGAATGGCCTCATAGACTTATGTATTTGAATGCATGATCAGCATTGGTGAAACTGAGAAGGATTAGGAGGTATGTCCTTGATGGAGGAGGTGTCTCACTGGGGGTAGGCTTTGAGGTTTCAAAAGCCCATACCATCCCACTTAACTCTTTCTACCTTGTGCTGTGGATCAAGATGTGAACTCTCGGCTATTACTCCAGTGCCTTGCCTGACCAGTGCCATGCTCTCTCTCACATGATGATCACAGACTCTAACCTTCTGGAACTGTAAGGCTCAAATTAAACACTTTCTGCTATAAGTTGCCTTGGACATGGTATTTTGTCACGGCAATAGAAAAGTAAGACAGAGCGTCAGGTGGAAGTACGTGAATGATTGTTCACTCATTAATTCCCTCATTTTCCTATATTTGCTGGGGACCAGGGCTGGTTTCAAAGGCCGAGGAGCACTGGACAAGCAGAGAAGACTCGGAACACAAACACAGGTGGTACAGTTGTGGGGTGGTAAGCATGATCTTTAATCCCAGCACCCCTGGTGAACACCAGAGGATGTAAAAGGAAAGCCTGCCAGCAGAGTATGCCACAGAGCCTTGGTAATGTGGTTTAAGCATGGACATAAAACCTCAACGCCAAGGGGCTTGTGGGGTCCTACAGCTGCATGCCTCCTTCGCATGTGTGCCTCTTAGTTCTGATTCTGGAAACCCACTCATTCATTCAACCTCTTGCATTCACTCCGTCTCCCATTTCCTCCCTCCTCTTTGCTTTAGTCATGACTTGTCCTTCTCTAAATCCCTGCCCTCTTTGTACATTTAGGGTATTTGTTTTGCACTGAAATCCCGGATATTTAAGGTTGGGTTTTGCTTGGTTCTGACGTCCGTGTGATAAGCAGTGCCCAGCTGAGCGCCTTCTGTGTTTTTACCACATTAAGGAGTCTGCACCCAGGACAGGGCTGGCTCAAGCCTCAGATGTGGCCGCTGTGGGTCTTCAGGCAGCGTGCTACAGTCACAAACAGTGCTGATTCAAACATCCCTGCCCTAAGGGATGTTTAGGAGAAGAGCTCCCGAGTGCTGGGAGACATTCCATCCTCTCTATTCTGGTCAAGGCCTCTCCAGTCTGCTTTCCTATCCTCCCCCACAGCCACCCTGCTGCACTGTAAGCCACTACCATGTTTGTGTGGACATGTGATTAGACCCCTCAGTGAAAAGGCGGGGTAGTTGTTGAAGCTAAAGTTTAAATATTAAACTTAGGAGCAGCGAGTCATTTCATGAACCAGGTAGTCCTCAGCTCCAGAACAGCCCCATTCTGGGACAGAGAGAAGTATCAGCCAGTGGGTGCTGGGCGGGCTTTATCTTAGTGTGGTCTGCTCAGCTGGCAGCCTGTGATTGGCTGGAGCTCAACAGCCAGAAGTGGCTGAGACTCAGCTAGTTCTTACAGTTACTTCAAGTCTGTGGCTTCTGTTTTGGAGGGAAAAAACCTGAAATGAGAAAAAGTCTATCGGCACTGACCGTGCATAGAATGTTTTTCTTAAGCAAAACACTACGACAACCATTTGCATAGCATTTATATTATATTGATAGGAATGGGAGAGACTGAAGCAGAACTGACAGCTGGTGGGCTCAAGCCTTGAAGGTAAGGAGCCTACACAGCAAGGGACTGCTGATTGACAGCCCGCTCTCATGCCATCCAGGCTGTTGGTGAAGTGGCGGTCAGGCTAGGAGATGCTGGGCTTGTGATTGGGGTGAGGAAATAGGCTGTGGCCCTCACCAGGCTGCTGTCCTCAGACTAGGTCCTAACAATGGCCCCCGGACCTCTGTGTCAACAGCAGTGACATTGTTCCTGGTGAGCACCATTGCTACTCCTCCGTCTCACCAGGGAAACAAATGGACCTCTGTCTGAGAGCTGCAGACCTACTTCTCTAACACCTCAGCAGTGGGAAGAGAAAGGTTTGAATTATTTTTATTGGGCTCAGTTTCTTCCCCTCCCACAACAGGTTTTGACAGCTTTGAGTGGTCCCATTTTATATCTCATTTGCATATATGTATATATACATACATATATATACACACATACATACATACACACATATATATTCAACCAACCAGGGTTCCATAGGCCCTATAAATCCTGTGACTGAGCACTGAGTAGCTTATTGAGGAGTCCAGTCTCTTCCTGGAGGCCTGCTCATAGCCAGCTCCTGGGTCTGTTTGGAGAAATAAGGCTGACATCAATACTCAAAGGTGACAGGCTGACCTGCCAAAGGCTCCCTGCACCTGAGATGTCTGCCTCAGGCAGGGAATTCAGGCTCCCACTGTTTCAGCCCTGAGGATTTGACCTGTGGCCACTGGCAGGGGAACTAATTTTTGCCTCAGTCTCTAAGACTCCAAAATCCCAGAATTCAGGTCCCTTTGTATAAAGTGGCCTCGCATTTGCAATATAACTTGCACACATCTTCTTGTACACATCAGTCCTTTCTAGCTTGCTTATCACACCTGTTACAATGCAGTTGCTGTTTCAATATCTGTGATTCTGTGTTGTTTAGGGGATATTGGCAAGAAAAATCTGCAACTGCATAGTCAGTGTAAATGCTGGTGTTTATACATATGTCTATATTCTGTCTGCAAACGGTTGGATTTACGGCTGTAGAAGGTGTGGTTAACTGTGTCATGGATCTTGGTATCCCCAAAGGTCTCGGAAACAATCCTTTATGGACATAGAAAGCTGCCTGATGCCGCTGACTGACTCCGAAGTTGCTTTCTCACGGGTTGTCCATGTGTTGAGTTAGGTTGCAGTTCGTTAGAGAGGAACTTGGTGCATCCAGGCAGCCTCAGGCCAAGCTTAGTTTAATTTGACACTAAGCAAGTTCTCAGCTTGGCTGCTTCCTAAGCAGCCTCCCTTCTTGTTTGCTGCCTCCGCCTGCTCCATATGTTCACGGATTCCTGGGTTTGCTTGGGGGACAGGAGTGCTTGTGAGAACATAGGAAAGTCCCTGGAGCATCTGCCATTGTCTTGTGGGAAGTTCACTTCCTTTACTAAGAGCCATGGAGCTGCCTCAACATCATGATGCGACAGCGACAGAGTGGAGTGGGAAAGGGGTATTCCTCGTGATTCCCACTATTCATTGATGCCTCACAGAGAACAAAGAAGTCCTTCCGAGGCCAGCGGGGTAGGCTAACGCATGGTGTGACCTTGGTCAAGTTCTCTGCTGTAGTAGTCTTCCGTCCAGTCACCTGACTCTGCTTTCTAGTCCACGTGCACACTCTGTCATATCCCATGGGTGGTGGTCTGCCGCTATGAGCTCAGCCACACAAACAAGCTCCTAAGTCAAACTGCTGTTCTGCTGCAGCAGATGGAAAACCAGATCCCGACAACGACAGTTTGCAATTCAGTGTCGTAGAGCAAGCTACCATGGAAGACGATCAAGTCGACATTTGCAGTCTGAGAAAAGGACATTGCTGAGCAATGCTAGCCTTGGCTTTATTCTCAGATGTGGGCAGGCTTCAATAATGGGAGTGAATGGGGGATTCCCTGGATATCTTGGGTTGCCCAACAACCAGTAACTAGCGACTGTCGCCACATAGCTGGTACCCATCCTCATGAGCTGGCCATTTCCTCTCGGGAGATGCCGGGCCCCCACATTGTCTGTTTGGTCCAGTGCTTCATCAGCTTGTCTTGCTGCAGCAGGCCACTTCCAAGTGTTGCAGATGATCCTATTATTTCTTCTTGAGAATGCCAGGCTAGTGAGGGAGGGGGCCCCATTAGCTGCCAGGGTTTGACTTTTACATATGGCCCTCACGCTCTACCCTCTCGACTCCTAGTGTTTAACTTCCCTGGTTACAATTTCCTTATCCATAAAATGTGGGAACCCGGCTCCTCCCACCACCACAGTTTTCTACTTCATCCTCTCTCTTTGCCCCCGAGTACGTGGAGTCAATTTCACATTTGCTGTTCCAAGAGGAGAGAGATCTTTACCCTCTTCCCTTCCCTCATCTGGGATGTTTAAATATATGTGCCAAGATAACAAAGTTTAAAAACGGAGTTGCTTGTTATAAATGGCCTTGTAACATCGGGAGCAGAGTTCAAGGCCACAGTATACAGCTTGCCTCTTTAACAAGGTGCAAGCCCAAATTTGGCCGCACTTCTTTGGCAGACGCGGTGAGGTAAACAGTCCTCTAATCTAAAGCAGCCCCATTACTCAACACCTTGGATCCATTGTATAGCCACTCGGATGGAAATACAAGGCCCAGCCCTCTTCCACCCCCAACCCGCTTCCTCCAGCTGCTTGCAATATTCACTTCTAAGCATATAAAACCCATTAATGTCTCTAGGAGTTGGCTTGTTTTTTAATCAAGATAAATATGGACAACTTCAGAACAATTAAAAAAAAAGTACTGAGTAAAACCGTCTTTAACATATAAAATTCATTAGCCATGTTTCTAAGCAGAGTCGATCTATAGTGCTCTCATATTCTCCAGTCGACCCACTATATAAATGTTGCCCTCGGTGTTTTTCTAACGTTGTTAATTTATCTATGGCTGTCAGTCTGGGGCTGTTAACTTTGAACAAATGACTGGTTTTAATCACCACGGACCACTAGGTGCCAAGACCTAGTGTGAGCTCAGTCCAAGGGTGGCATGAGTAACCACCCTCCGAATAAATGTTGAGGCATGCTTTGTGGTTAGTATTTGTCCCTGCAAGTGAGACTTGAGCCTTTGGGAGTCAGAAGTGTGGCAGCTCCTGGAGCAGGGTGGTAGGAAGGCGTCATCAAAGGGCCGCACTGGGGAAATAGCCTTGCGCCTGCAGCTAGCTGGCCCACTGGCTCTCACGATACTCAGTACAGTACCGTGGAAAATCCTTTGCTAACTCCCACGAGGACCAGATGAAAGCGCAGAGGCTTCAGGCCTGTTGCTGGAATGGGTGTATGCTGGACTCTACCACTGGGTGTCACAGAGTGTCGATGTCTAGTTCCCTCTCCAGAGGCCCTGACGGCACGGCTGAGGGATATAAAGGCGTCGGGCTACATATACTGCTGAATGAACAGAGAAGCTGGAAGGTGGCATGCTGGAGGGCAGGTAGCCCATGTGAAGGGCACAGCCAGACGCATCCTCAGGAGAATCTGTCAAGAGTGTGCGATGTTGGTGGAAGTGAGCCTCGCACTTCTGTTTTTATACGAAAATTATCAAATTTGCAAATGTTGTTTGGCCTGGTTTGAGAAAAAAGAATACCATGCAGGCAGGCTTTATAAAAGTTGTTTGAGATGATAACTGGCCCAACTGTGACCTCTGAAAGCCCTTGGATGGAGGTATTGACTCAGGGGAACATTTTTTCAGACTGCCTCTGGGGTGTCAGAGGGAAAGTGTGGATCACAGGGCAGGAACTGCACATTTTAGCTACAAAAATGTATAGTCACGCATAGTTAATAATAATGTATTACATATATTGCACATTATCAATGTGTTTGTAATAAATTATACTTACACAGATAAATTTCAAGGAGATATGAAACTGGAGATATACTCAGTGATAGATAAGATGTTACATATTTAAATAATATATTATGTATTCCAACATAAATTTTTAACATTCTTAACCACAAAACATGCTTTAGCGAGAGAGTAGATATGTTAGTAAGCTTGTTAGGGTCTTTCTATAATGTACATGTAGACTAACCTATCACATTGGATCCCATACATATGTATGATTATTATTTACCAATTAAAAAATGGAAAACAAAAATAAATGTCAGAGGATTGTTGAAAAGTTCTTTGAAAAGCATAGCGGTTTAATCTAGCCCTGGCTTTCTTAGCAGAGTTAAGTAGAAGGCACATTGGCCATCTCCCTGGGGGCAGAAGCCACTTATGGACATGTGGTCCTACCCAGTGAGAAGACTCAAGTCAGGAAGCCGCAACCAAGTCAGTCCTTCATCCCTTCCCCGTACTGCTCAGTGACAGCACCTTACACTGAATTCCAAGTCTCTTCCTCCTTTGATCACAGAGGAAGCTGATGGTCTGCGGCCATACCACCCTGATTTATGACTGACTGCAAGTGCTCTCAGAAGCTAAGCAGGGTTGGGCACAGTTACTACTTGGATGGAGGGAAGCTGGTGTTTTGCTCTGTATATGGTCTGATGCTGCGCATGTGAGGTCCCTGAGGCTGTGTTTCCAGTTCACCTCACTGAGGCTACCCTTCCAGGTCACCTCTTGGACTAGTCATGCTCAGCTTGTGGTGAGAAGACCATTGGAAGGTGGTGTTGGGACCTTCTCCTGAGACCCTCCAGGATTTGGGTTCAGTGGTTCTCAAAGCTCAAGAAAATTAATTTTTAATAATTCCACCAAGTGAGTTTGAGATCGTTGGCCTAGGGCCACCTTTGATTATCAGGAAGCAGCGGGGGTGCTAGAACTGGTCTATGCTGGTTCCAGAGAGCTCTGTAAGCAGCCAGTGTTTATCTCAGCGGTAGTTTGAGACTGGTCACCCACTAATACGCCTGCTGTGGGAGTATTTACACCAGAGAAATTGGTAGGCGTGAGAATCACGTATCAGAATGGCTTAGCTTTATCACCACGGCCACCACCACTGCTGCTGCTGCTGCCATCACCGCCACCACCATAACCACCATCATCATCACTATGGTGGTGGCAGTGTTTGTCTGTTTTCTCAGAGGACTTTACAAGGACAGCAGTGAGCTTAAATCACACTATCTTGAGTTTTTATTGAATTGCTTTTAGACTGACGTGTTTAGGTGCCTTTTTATCTTGAGATAATTATCAATCCATGGAAGTTGTAAAATTTCACAAGGAATCCCATGAGCTCATCATCCAGATGCTCCAGTGCTCACATTTATTTTTATGACTTTAATGAAACATTAAAACTAGAGAACTAACAAGGGCACAGTACTGTTAAAGAGCTTATTCAGTTCACTAGCTCTGCATGGCCCATGTGTGTGCATGTGTGTGTATGTGAGCCTGTGTGTGGTATGTATGTGTGTATATGTGTGCGTGCGTGTGTATGTGCACGTGTGTGGTATGTCTGTATACATATATGTGTGTATATGTGTGCATGTGTGTGTGGTTTGTATGTGTGAGCACCCATATGTGTGTGTGTGTGTGTGTGTGTGTAACTGTCCCTTCACTACAATGAAACTCCCTCTTGCTCTGTCTTTATAGTCATGCTCTTGACCCTAGTGATGTCCCTGCCCAATGGCTACAGAAAGGCTGTTCCCCACCCTTTTGAGATGTTGCTATAAAACATGGCATCGGGGTAAACGCAACATTTTGGCATCAGCTTTTGTCACTAAGCATAGTGCCCCTAAGATCCACCTGAGTGTCTGTGTGTCACTGGTCCCTTCTCTGGGTGAGCAGCATCCTGTTATACGATACCCTGGAGTTGTTTGTTCAGCCATTTCTCCTGTGAAGGGGGCCTGGGTTGTTTCTACTTCATGACTATGACGAATAAAGCTGCTGTGAATATTTGTGTAAACATCTTTGTGCAAATGTGAGTCTTCCTTTCTCTGGGATAAATCCCCCAGCGTTGTAAAGCCAGGCTGTGGGACAGTGCTGTGTTTATTCTGGTGAGAAACTGCCAAATCATTTTCCATTGTGGGTCATGTTTTCCTTCCCACCAGCACAGTGTTCGGGAGACTTCCCTCCCAGCCCTTGGCGGGCTCACAGTTATTTGTGTTAGCTGTTCTGATGGGACTATGGTGACACCGTCCTGTGGTTTGAATTTGCATTTCCTTGCGGGTGAGGGTGGATGTTTTTTCACAGGCTTCTTTGCCTTCCATCTCTCCATTTACTGAATGTTTACTCCTTTCTTTTTCCCATTTTTTAATTGGATTTAATTTTTTTCTGCTGAATTTTAAGTCTGTTCTCTCTCTCTCTCTCTCTCTCTCTCTCTCTCTCTCTCTCTCTCTCTCTCTCTCTCTCGACAGACTTTCTCACTGTGTACCCCTAGCTGGCCCAGAACCCTCTATATAGACCAGGGTGGCCTCCAACTCACAGAGCCTGTCTACCTCTGCCTGAAGAGTGTTGTGATCAAAGGTGTACACTACCATGCCTGGCCAGCAGATTTTTTTTTAATGTATTCTAGATACTATTAATTTTTTGTTGAATATATTTCAAGGTGTGTGTGTGGTGGTGCTAGCAATTAAATCTAGGACCTCAGCTATATTAGGTAAGTACTCTGCTATTGAGTTACAGCCCTGAGCAGCTGCAGAATTGAGTTGAATATATTGTTTGCAAATGCTTTCTCCCAAACTCCTTCCAAGCAAGGCCTTTCATGAAGTAAACGTTTTAAATTTTGATGAAGTTCAACTTACCTATTTTTTTCTTTTATAAATCATGCTTTTGGTGCTGTGTCTATGATTCCCTGCTTAGGAGGCTGTTACATTATAGCCTTCATTATTTTAACAGTTGCTGTGTGAAACGGTCAGTCACTTGCTAGTTTATTGTAAAAACCCTTTGAATTGTCTCTTATTCCTCAAGATCCCCTGTTGGGAATTTCAAATGGAAGGATCCTTTAGAATGGGGCTTTAAATAAGTATTATTTTTGTCTACATGTATGTTTCATGTGAGTGTATGCCACATGTATGCTCATGATGGAGGTCAGAAGAGGGAGCCAGATTCCCTGGAGCTGTAGGTAACAAGTGATGTGATCCCCCCCCCCCCACACACACACACTCAGGTCCTCTGACTCCAATCCTCTGGAAGAGGGACACCTGCTCTTAGCCACTGAGTCACCTCTGCGAACCCTTTAGGCTTCTCTTACAATGCAGACTCTCACTTAGTAAATCTGGAGCTGGCTGGAACACTCTGCATCCATCATCCCCTTCATGGAGATGCTGATGTCCCAAGAATGAGGTTTGATTAAGCAAGGTTTTAGAGAGTTTGATCCTCTGCCTCATCCCAGTATTGATGATGACAGCTACATATAAAACCTGTCTTTATTTCACCAGATGAAAGGAAACCAAGAAGATCTACAAAACACGAGATGACTTACATTTGTTATACTTCGCATTTCTCTGTTATTTCCCTAAGTTCTGGTCTTCTTTTTCATTTCTACCTTATTTTTGTTTTTGTTTTTGCTTACCATACCATGAAACAAAACCTTTACTAACATTTTAAATGGAGGTTCAGCTATTACTGAAACTTGTAATTGCCCACTGGGAATGCAGACTGAAGAATTAATAGCCACCCCTCAGACGGAGGACCAGGTGCAGGGTGGACTCTTTCTGGATGTTGTAGTCAGAAAGAGTGTGGCCATCTTCCAGCTGCTTGCTGGCAAAGATGAGCCTCTGCTGGTCGGGAGGGATGCCCTCTTTATCCTGGATCTTGGCCTTGACATCCTCAATGGAAACACTGGGATCCACCTCCAGGGTGATGGTCTTGCTGGTCAGGGTCTTCACGAAGATTTGCATTTTGTCCTGTTAACCAATGTGATGAAACCACAAACCACCAAGCACATTGGAACACCTAGACACAAGAACCACCAAATGTCAACGAAGTCTCTTGTTGCTTATTTCTAGTTTTTATTTCCATAACTAATTCTCATCATCTTCTGAAAACCATTTCTAGAAAAATGAGTGCTTAAGCTGGAGAGGGTGGCCTCATGCTGTGTGCTCTGTGGAAAGGGTGTGCCTTCCCACTCAGGAGGTGGTTTCTCCCTCCGGAGGTTCTCCGCAGTGTCTCTGTCAATGTGTCTTTAAGCTGTTTTGTACATCTGCAAATGTTCTGCTTCTCCCAACTAGATGATACATTTTCTGGGGTGGAGGTTGTCTTTTATTTCTTTTACAATCTCCCGCTGATCCTGGAACACTTGTCTACACATGGGTGGTGCTGGTGGTGGTGGTGGGCAGCAGGGGAAGAGGGCCAAATGTGGCTGCTCTCTAGGAAACACATGGAGCTGATGAACAGCACATGGTCCTTCTAGCTTAGAGGGAGACTGTGATCAGCTTTTCCGCAGTTGCCCCAGAGCTGCTGGCTTGGGATGGTTCCGATGGCTGGACAGAAAGATGAGTGTTCTTTGACACCAGGGCAGGGGATTACGTACTGAGCCCTTTGAGGAGTGTCTCTGGCACCTGGAGTTCTCAGTGGCTCTGAGGCATGACTTTCAAAGTCACCTGCAGAGACAGGGCTAGAGGGGTCAGAGTCATGGCCTGAGGGGGTCACGTGGTGGCCTTTCCCAGGCTTGTTGGGAACCAGACACCATAACCAGCACTGTGACCAGATGCCTCAAGAAGATGGAGATAGGGTAACTAACCTCTACTTATACACTGCTATGGACTGGGGCCCATCTGAGATAAAGCTGCTGTTCCAAGACTGGCATGACTTCCTTCCCCTCCCCCCTCCTACTGAGCCCCTTCCCTGGCGAGCATGAACTCAAGCTAAGCAGGCCAGAGAGGAAGTTACCTCTCCGCTAATCTCAATACAAAAAGTCCAGGGATTCCACTCTTACCTGCTCCTCTTATCTGCCCCTCCTTTCTTCACCTCTGTGCATGCTCGTGCGCCCTCTGCACCACTGCAGGGGCTCCTTGTGCTTTGCTTGTCCCCGGTGTTACTGTCACTTCTTCTAGCAGATTTTCTAGCTGGTGGAGGGGTGGACAGAGTGGTGAACTAACAGTGACGGGGGCTCCCAGCTCTTCAGAGCCCCTGTGATGACCCTTGCCTGCCATTGCTGAAACTCTCCTCAGGTGAACTTGTCTCTCTTCCCCTCCCGCCTTCCCTGACATCCTGTTCTCCAGGCCCTCATAGCTTGAATGAATGTGGCAACCTTTGGCTTTTCTCTTTGTCCACCTATGGTCTCTGCCTGTGGTCTAGAATGTCCTCTCTGTCCTCATTTCCTGGTGGACAGATTCTCTTAAGCCTGAACCCGAAGCAATGACTTCCCAATCATCTCTGAGGAGGGCACAGTGCTGTGTCTCACGAGTGACCTATGTAGACCTTGGTTGTGGCTCCAATCCCCATGTCTGGTAACTGCTTAAGAGCTGCTGGGTGAACAGAGCAGCCAGAGTTCCTGCCCGTGTTGAGTGCACATAGTTAGGCTACTGCAGGGGGTTTGCTTCCTGAGACGATTTACACAACAGAAAAACATATCATTACGATTTAAATCCGTAGCTGGTGTGTGATTGCGGGAACCCACTGCCAAGAAGGGTTAAATAAAACAAACAAATAAATAAATGCAAGTTTAGCAGAGGGTTGGAGAGATGGCTCAGTGGTTAAGAGTACTTGTTCTTGCAGTGGATCAGAGTTCAGTTCCTAGCATCCGCATGATGGCTTACAACCATCTACAATTCCAGCTCTGGGGGATCCAATGCCTTTCTGGCCTCTCTGGGCACTAGGCACGCATGCAATACACATACATACGTGTACGCAAAGCACTCATACATAAATGAAATGAATCCATTTAAAAACGAATAAAATAAATTAAGGGGCCATCAGGTAAAATCTTACACAGTGAGCATGAAGTCTCGAATTCAAATCCCCAGAGCACAGGTGGAGATGGAATTCTGGGTTCAGCAGGAGAACCTGCCTCAGCCTACAAGGCGGAAAGAGATTGAGGAGGAGACCCCATGTCAACCTAAACAAAAAGAACAGAGCAGGGTCTAGGTAGGCAGCCTGTCCAGCGAGCTCTTCCCTAAAGGCCCCCCAGTTTAAAGGGGAGGAGGGCTGCTCTGGGGCTTCAGACATCCTATTTTGGAATTGGTAGCATTGTTAGGATTCGTACAAGGAAGCTACACACTCATGGGAAAGAGTGGCGACTGCAAGATCCCTCTCTCAAGAGATGGTTGTCTTGGGAGTTTCAGTGGAAGGGAAGGGATGGGTGTTCAGTGCCACCTACCTTTGGTGCTTATTTACACACAGAGCAGCAAGGACCCCTTTCAGTGGCAGGGGAGTCTATCTCAGCCCCGCACAGGGATTCCACACAGGAAGAACACCCAGCCCATTTTTTGTGAATGCTAAGATTTGCACACACAGCTTCTTGGCAACATTACAAATTTAGCTCAGGACTATAAATTACCTACAGAGGTTTGAGACTGCGCCAATCAGTTAGGCTTCTGGAAAAACTGGCTTTGAAACCCTACAGGGTCATACTTCAAACAGGAATGTTTTACATCTTTCTTCCCCTCTCCTCTCACCATGCTTTAATCATCCAGCTTGAGTGGCCAAGATAGACATGGCCTTTGCTTTCTGTCAGCACTACACAGTGCAGTTCCTTTTTAAAAGAGGGGACACCCCCATGGATTGTTCACCCAAACATGTACATTTTCCTCCACTGTCATGCTTCCCTTGGTGTGCCGGGACAGGTTCCTTACAGCTCATTATCAATGGGATCAAGGCTGCTGCTTGATTCCCGAGTTCACTCACAGGGGTGAAAACACTTTGGTGATCACTGCCTGAACTCTTAATCCTGGTCAGGAGCTTTGTGACTAATCTCAGATGCAGATTTGCTCCCGGACCCTTTGCATGCTGGGAACACATGCTTCAAGCTCACTGGAGTAGAGCTAATGCAAGCCATCTCGGCATCTACTCCATCTACTTCAAGTGAAGCTTGAAGAATACTTCTAGCGTGGCAGGAATTGTGAGGCCATTGATCTGGGGACTCTGAGCCACAGACATTGTATTGAAACAGTCTCACCAAAATGTAAACCCATGTGGCTTAAAAAGCCTCTCCGGTCACACTCCCTCTGTCATCCATGATCTTGAGGATGGCGGCCGAGGGATGGATAGTATATGAGTTTAAAAGATGGTGTTCTGACCATAGGAGAGGCAGGACTGGGGTGAGCTGAGCAAATCTGTTTTGCACATAAAAGATATTGTTTTCTGAATCTGTCAAACCCAGGGTCAAAGCAGCCACATCAAAGAGACTATGAGAAAAAGCAAGCACCCTCCCCAAACTCCCCACAGATGTTCTAGGGCAGTGGTTCTTGCTGTGACCCTTAAATACAGTTCCTCATGTTGTGGTGACCCCCAACCATAAAATTATTTTTGTTGCTACTTCATAACTTCAAAACTGTAATTGAATTATAATATAAATATCTGTGTTTTCTGATGGTCTTAGGCAACCCCTGTGAAAGGGCCATTCGACACCCAGGTTGGGAAACACTGTTCTAGGGCATCTGAAGTGGGCCACTGGGCTGGCACAGCAGCCTGAGTTCCTGCACTGTCGTGTGCTGGGTGTGTCACCTGGTTTCAGGTGGTCAGGGCTGGCACTTGCTGCTGTGTTACTGGCCAGGTGACTGTAGCTATTGTATTTCCTGTTCATGGAACACACATGCTCTGAGGATAGGAGTTGAGAGTCCACAGGAAGCTTGTGATGGGAAGGGTCAGACTGCAGCCACAGTGCATCGAAGGGTCTGGATTTGTATCGTTGCAACTCCAAGTCACAGATCCACCATCCTCAGTCTGTTGAGGGTGCAGTGCTCCACGAGGACATTTGTTTCTCGAAGAAGTGTGCTTGAAGACCAGGGTCATTTCCCAGTCCACCTGTGCCTGCTAATGTCCTCCTGGGAAACCATATGAGCCTCTTGGTTCTGAGGTAAAGTGGAGTTTCAGACCGTGTATCTCTCTGGGAAATGCATGCGCATAACACTGAATGCACTCTGTATCATGCAGGTGTCGGCTTCACGGCTTTGACAAGACCAAGTTACACAGGATGGCATGACTGAGAAAACTGTGTGGTGGGTACAGAGGGGAGCGGCGTGGATTTGGCTTTTGCCACTTTCTGTAAATCTATGACTATTTTAAAAGAAAATGATCCAAAATTTCCAGTTGCATTTGACTAAATGGATTACGACCTTGGATTGGATCCTGGGTCAAGGAAAGGACATGGAGGTATGGGGCAGCATTGCTGAATGAAATCCAACCAACCAGAAACCGGTAAAACCCACAAATGTCTTTAACTAAAAGTAATCTAAGGAGGCTAATTTCATAGTTTTGACAAATTCACTCTTCTGTAGGACGGTCCTATGAAAGGGAACCAAGTGAAAGACCCAGCAGCAACAATAAAGGCTCTGAGAAGTTCTGCACTAGGAACAAAACCTATTTCACCCCGTTCCCAAGAGTTTCTTCACCACAGAACTTCTTTCCCTCAATAACGACTTACAAAATGACCAGTGCCTATGGTCACGCTCATGTGAATCACAAGACTTGCCTGGCCTGGGTAGGGAGGACATTTC
>CABHPR010120340.1:0-21947 GCA_902168415.1 Peromyscus melanophrys
GTGTGTGTGTGTGTGTGTGTGTGTGTGTGTGTGTATCATAAATTCTGAGATAATATTTATACTTTAATAGAAGTCTTAAAGAGTCAAAATAAACCGGGTGGTGGCAGCACATGCCTTTAATTCCGTCACTTAGGAAGCAGAGGCAGGCAGATCTCTATCAGTTTGAGACCAGCCTGATCTACAGAGCGAGTTACAGGACAGGCTCCAAAGCTACACAGAGAAACTGTCTTAAAACAAAGAGTCAAATAAAACCAAAGGATTATAAGATTAGTGGCAATAGAATAGTCCCTTAAGTTTTCTATTGTCCCATACCAGGTGGCTCTTCTGACATGAGACAGAGATTTTCTTTCTCTCTCTCTTCTATTTTTTTTTTAAAGAAAAGTTCTATTCACTTTACATACCAACCACAGATCCTCCCTCTTCTCTCTTCCCATCCCCGGGCTTCCCCGTCAAACCACCCTCCCCATCCCCACATTTTCCAAATCAAGTTCTCCCATGGGGAGTAGCAGAGCCTGGCACACTCAGCTGAGGCAGGTCCAAGTCCATCCCCCCTGCACCAAGGCTGTGCAAGGTGTCACACCCTAGGCACTGGGCTCCAAAAAGCCCACCCATGCACCAGGGATAGATCCTGATCCTCCTGCCTGGGGGCCCCCCCAGACAGTTTGACCTAAACAACTGAGACAGAGATTGTCAATTTTCCTTTAACAAACATGCTTGGGTTTAGAGAAAGAGAAAGCCATGCTCCAACTCCAAAGTTTGTCTTTAAGTTTTAATTGAATTGGGATTACAAAAAGGCCATTTGCCCTATATGTCTGTAGAGAACAGCAAAAACATTTGGAAGGATTTATGAGATTTTTATCCTATTGGAAGTGTGATATACCATTAGGCCAATTAACTCTTTTTCTTGGGACATTTTCTCAATGATTCATCACTGTTATTCAGATGTCTCATTTGTCCAGTGGTCTTCCGATTCCTTAGTTGGATGCTTTTATTCTCCTGGAAAGACAAAAACAAAACCCTGCCCCAACCTTAACTTTGGGAGTTTCCCTTCTTGGCAGGTTGAATGGTCACACTGTTTGATGAACTACTGCCTCTCCTAATCAAGAGGTCTCTCCTGTTCAAATCTAATCTTTATCATTTTTGATGGTATCCATAGCTTTTATTCTTCTGTGGAAACAAAAGCAAAACTTCTTCCCCAACATAACACATATATTGGTTTCCATTCTGAGGTCAACACATCCTTAAAGTATACAGGCTGATTTAATTCAGTGGTTTTATCTACTATTCAATGTCTCTCTGCAGATGTTATTCCTTTCTCATTAGTATTTAAAATAATTAAAGTTAAGGCATTGTGTAATCTATCTCTGGCATATTTAAGGATATCTGTTTGTTAAGCGTATCTTTTACAGTGCTATTAGATCTTTCTGTAACTGCTTGTTCTATAGGACTGTGAGATATACCTGTAATATGCTTTAAGTAATGTGTAATATGCGAAAAATGTTTCAGTTTACTAGAGACATATGCTGGAGCATTATCAGTATTAATTTGTACAGTTATTCCCATAATGACTTTAACTTCTAATAAATGTGTGATTACAGGATCAGTCTTTTCAGAACTCAAAGCAATTGCCTATTAAAATCCTGAATATGTATCTATGGTATGGTGCATACACTTTAATTTTCCAAACACTGCAAAATGAAACACATCCATCTGCCAAATTTCATTTCTTTGAGTACCCTTTGGATTACTTCCTGCAGGTAGTAGAGTTTGATTATCAAAGAACAAGTAGGACATTTCCTTATAATTTCCTTGTCTTGTTGTCAAGTGGTAGAAAAATCTTTCTTCAAATCCTTGCTATTAACATGATATTTCTTATGAAATTCTGAGGCTTCCAGCACATTTCCTACCAGTTGCTGATCAATTTTATCATTAGTTTGTACTAGAGGACGTGGTGGACCCATATGGGATCTGATACGTGTTATATACAAGGGATGATTTGTACTTTGGATTATTTCTTGTAATTGAATAAGTAACAAAGTTAATTCTGAATCATCTGGAGTAAGTTCATCAGTTTCAATATGTAAAACAATACTTTCTGCATATTGAGAGTCAGTAGCTATATTAAGAAGTTTTGTAAAATCTAATAATATCATGAGAATAGCATATAATATATAAAGGGCTTTGAGCCACTTTACTTAAATTTCCTGATTTATTTGTATCAGTATAGAATGTAGGAGCTCCAGAAATCAGTGTTCCTCATACTATGTGAAGAAGGAACCAATTCGTTCTTTATAAACTGAAGTATCTTGCTTTTGGGATACTTGTTGCTAATCTCTCCCAAGAAATTACTGTAAACTCTTTACCAATGTTCATTTTCTGCCCATAATGAAGAAATTTCAGCATTAGTAAAAGGTACTTCAATTTCTGCTGAGTCTATTCCTACTAGGTGAAGGCTTAATTTTCTTTTCAGAATCAATTCAGAAATTTTTTTACTCTGTTTGTGTGACAAATATATCTATTCTAAAATATCTTCTTGCTGCAAAAGACTTTCTGTAGGAGAATGCGTAGTATGACTAGGATACCAAGCTCCGGATCTAAGCAATCCACATGTACTTTAGTTTCTTTCTGCCAAAGCCAATTATCTCTCAGAATCAGCTGATTATTTTCTTGGACTGTTTAAGTCCTTATCACCTTGTAAGGTTTGAAATAAATTACTTAGCTCTTGAGTTGTTAATCCAGTTGTGGGTTGTAGCCAGTTAATATCTCCCAGTAATTTTTGAAAATCATTAAGAGTTCTTAATTGATCTCTCATGATTTGTATTCCCTATGGCTGAATTTTTTGTCAACCTATCTTATATCCTAGATTAATTAATTAATTAATAGAATCTCTTCTTTGTATTTTTTCAGGAGCAATTTGTAATCCCCAGCCAGGCAAAATTTTCTTTACTTTTTCAAACATTTTTCCTAATGTATCTGTATCTCAATCAGTCAGTAAGATATTGTCTATAAAATGGTAAATTATAGATTGAGTAAACTGTTTACAAATTATTTACAATGGCTGTTGTACAAAATATTGACACAAGGTGGGGACTGTTTAATATCCCTTGTGGGACAACTTTCTACTCATACCATTTAACAGGTTGGGAGTTATAAGTAGGCACTGTGAAGGCAAACTTTTCTCTTTTCTGTTCTTGTAAAGGTATAGTAAAAAAGCAGTCTTTTAATTAAATCACTATACTAGACCGTACTTTAAGTATTAAAGAAGATAAGGAAATTCCAGGCTGTAAAGAGTCAATTGACTTAATCACTTTTTTTTTAATGGATCTTAAATCTGTTAACATTCTCCACTTTCTAGATTTCTTTTTAATGATTAATATAGGAGAATTCCAAGGACCGGTTGATTCTTCAATATGTTGAACATTTAGCTGCTCCTGTATGTACCAGCTGTTACAATGCCTGCACTTTTTCTGATGACAAAGACCATTATTCCATCCACACAGGTTTGTCAACTAACCATTTTAAAGGTAGGACTGTTGTTACCTTTGAAAGATCAGCAGCTGTTGTGTCTGTTTATGTACAATCTGAATGGCCAGTGACTGTTCTTGATAATACTTTTTGATATTTTTCTCATAAGCATATGTTGATTTATAGTTTGTTTCTGAGATTGGAAGAATGTTAATCTGAGTTTTCCATTGCTGTAAGAAATCACATCCCCATAAATTCATTGCTATGTTACCCACATATGGCTTTTATTTCCCTACCTATTCTTCTGGCCTTATACACTTGACCCATCTTGTGCTTTGTTTTACCCAATATGAAGTTCCAATCCCAGGAGCTGAACATTTACCTCCTGAAGAGGCCAATCTGGATGCCTAGATTTTGGTGAAATTATTGTTACATCCACACCTGTGTCTACCAAATCCTCAATCTCAAAACGATTTATATGTATTTTTAACTTTGGTCTTTGATCACTTATAGAAGTTTGCCAAAATACTTGTTTTATGCTCTCTCCTGAAAATTTTGTTTTATTTATTGAAGCTGTTCTGTCATCCAGAGCAGTATGGCTTTTAACAATAGGCATTAGTCTTTTAATTGCTCTGTCGAGGAGTTTCTCCAATGCTGACAGGGAATGATTGAACCAAATTTGATGCTGGGGCCTGTGAAAGTCCCCCTAAGGCATTTCCCAATGACAAAAGGTTACCTTGTCTGTCCTTTGTTGATCTGCATTCATTAGTTTAGTGCTGGCCTTTGCCATACCTTCTGCATATTCCAGAAGCCTGGGACCTTCTGTTTGGATTATCTCTAGAAAAAATATTTATGGGAATGCCTTGCCTACAGTCCCTGTTCAGATGACCTGGTTTACCACATTAAAACATCCCACCTTTTGATTTTTCTTGAAATTTTTAGAAATCACTTCTCCTATCCAAGTATCATTATAAGTGTGAGAGTCAATGTCAGCTGTCTCTCTAATCATTCAGTGATTGGTGCTGATTTTGCCTTTAAAGGCCTGATCTCCCTTTTGCATCCTAAATTAGCATTTTAAAAAGCCAAAGATTCAATTAATATTTGTCTAACTTCTTGATCTGATATCATTCTATTTACAGCTGAAATCAACTTTTGTAAAAAATCAGTGAAGGCTTGTTTTGGGCCTTGGATAATTTTAGTAAATGACTCAGTCCTCTTTCCTGATTCTTCAACCCTGCCCAAAGCAGGCAAAGCTACTATAAGACATAGCACCAAGGTGTTATCATCAAATCTACATTGTCTTTGCAAATCATCATACTGGACCTCACCAAGGAGTTGATCTTGGGAAATTTCCATAACTCTAGCTCTACCTCATTGTTCTTTGACTCTAGCTTCCTCTCTCCACCATGTTCTCCATTGTAACTGTGTGGTGATATTTTATTTATGCACCCCAAAAATAGAGATCAGAGGAAATAGTCAGCCACTATATTAAACATAGAGGTCAGGCAGTGGTGGCACATACCTTTAATCCTGTGACTCGGAAGGCAGAGATCCATCTGGAGCTCTGTGAATTCAAGGCCACACTGGGAACAGAGCCAGGCCTGGTGGCACACACCTTTAATCCCATCACTTGAGATCTCATGTCTTTGCTTGGGAAGGACACACACCTTTAATCCCAGAAAGTAATATGGCAGGGCACAGAAAGGTATATAAGATATGAAGAAACAGGAACTCAGGCTCTTGAGGCTGAGGATTTCAGTCAGAGGATTTGTAGAGTTGGTGAGGCATTAGCTGGTGGCTTGTTCTGCTTATCTGATCTTTCAGCTTTCACTCCAAAAAACCTGGGTTTTTATTAATAAGACTGTTTAGCAATTCATCTTACATAACTGAGGATCAGCTTCCAATATTGCTGGAATAGGTAATTCTTTCCAGTCTTGTGGAATAATTATCTTCTGAGTTGCCCATGCATTTAACATCTGCCTCACAAAAGGTGAGTGCATGCCATATGAAACTACTGCTTCCTTAAATCTCTTCAAATCTAACATTTCTACAGGATCCCAGTTAACTTCTGAATAGTCTTGGGTGTGGCTATCATTCGGTGTTCTTCTTGAATGGTTACTGAATAGATTAAGGTTGGTTTTCTAATAACCTTGGGCCGATCCTCTTCAGTTTCATAATGCAATAGTACAGTAGGTTCTGGTCTAAATTCCTCTGTCTGTATGTGAATATTTTTCTTAATTTCATTAGATCTTTCTAAGGGTTGTATCTTATCAGTCAATATTTCATATTTGGCACCAATATCAAACTACTTTTTAAAGGATAAAGCATGAATTCCTAAATTGATAATGATTATAATCTACATTAAGTCAATCCCAGATGAATTGATTATCCTTTCATTTAATTTTTCCAATTTCAATGCATCCATTGTGGAACCACACAGATCTAACTTCCTGTGTTGTAATATTCATCATTCTTAACATGGGAAAGATATATACATATCTTGTGCTGGGCTGAGCTGGGAGCGGTAGTGAGAGGTCTGAGAAGTGGATGCAAGGGGAAAACAGTCAGGAGGAGCTGGGGCATGCTCCAGGTGGACACCTGGTGACCTGAATAATAGAGCAAGTCAGTGATGTGTGGCTACCTCTGGTGGCTGCAGAGCCAGTGGGCAGCTGCAACTGTGCATTTGGGGGCCTGGAGTGCTGTTACAGGGAGATCACAATGGGAAATACACTTGCTGGTGACTGGTGATGTGGCAGCTTTAAAAGCTGCAGTGTGATCTTGCCCCATGTTGGATGCCAGATAAAGCAGCTTCTTACAATATTTTCTTAACAAAAACTCATCAGGAGCCAGATATTAGGGTCAAACCTGATAGATCCACAGAGCAACAGACTTCTACTCTCCACACTCCCCTCCTCAAAAGGTCTGTGTTATCTCCTTTTGGCCCCTCGTGTGTCTATCTCCTCTGAGTTCTCCTGAAAACTCTATGGCCACTCCACACCCAGCTGAATGTGGACCTCCCCCTCTGAAAAAGGCCCGACTCCATTGGGGCTCTCGGAGTAACAACACAAACAAATCTCCGGCAACAGTGTGGAAATCAAAGACGTTCAAGACCAGCCTCCTATGGATTTTTCTACTTTTCTCCATGTGGCTCTGTACTCCCTGCCTGCCATCACCAGACCTGGGCCCTCCAGCCTGAAGACCCTCCTCTCCTCTCCTCTCCAAGACACTGGATTTTCTCTCTCATTCTGGTGCCCACTCTTTGTTTCTTAAGTTTTAGTAAGCATACTAAATGGGCTTCCTTATGATATTTTGATACACAATTGTCATTGCACTTTGCTCAGAGTCACTTTCCCCTTTTCATCTCCATGGTGCTCTTGTCACACTCCATTGTGACTATCTACCTTATCACTTTCTAGACTACAAGATCTTATATAGGAGTTTGTCTTTTTCAGGAAACTACTGCCACCCTTAACAACCAGTATCAACTGTGCCAAGAGTCAATGCTCAAGGGGTGAGTAGCCTGTTATTATAATCCCAGTCTTCTAGCACTTAGAAGGCAGAGTAAGGAAGGTCTCATGTGCAAATCTGGGCCAGTATGGCTACATGATAAGGCCCGATCTGAAAACAAAGAGAGAATAAAGAAAAAGTAAATATATGTAGTGGGTTTCAGCCCCTAGATGTTTATGCTCTTAACTCTCTTCTTTTTAGTCTTAAGGAGAATGGAAGACCTCTTCCCTACAGTGTGAGCTCTTATGCCAACAATGGACTTTCTTTTCCCCCTCCACTTGGTGGAAAATTCCTTACATCTTTCTAGTTTCCAAATCCAGAAAACAGATTTAACAACAGTGCTAGGTTCAATTTTCCAAGTCTTTATCTGCACAGAGGAACCTAAAAATCAAGTCTTACAGTCTATTGAGTCTCAAGTTCACTTTGTCGGGCATGCACTCTGAATTCTACTAGCAGCTCTGCAGTTATGCAGGAAGGAGGCCATCATATTCCACTGTTACCACATCAGTGTTCTCAAAGCACAGTCCAAGAATTAGGGTCATAAGAGAGATTTTGATGCAAATCAAATTTGGCAAATCTTCATCAGATTTTTAGAGTTGATTAATGAGAACACCGGTAAAGGATTAAAGACTAGTGTTTGTGACTCCCCAACTCCTAACAGTTACACTGGATTTTTCTTGTGGGAGGTACATTAGTTATTTGTGCTTGCAATACCAAGCCCTGCAAATCTTCCTGATGCAAACCATTGTGCTTAATCTCGATTCTGCAGACTTGCTGTGTTGGAGCCAAACTCTAGGCTGTTTTGTTTAGCTGGGGCATCAGTCGGGCTTCTTCTTATTGAAAGTGTCAGAAAGTGCAGCTCAATCTGGATGAAGTTAAAAAAATTGATTTACGTCCATGAAGGGACATTTTAAGATCTAGGTGCCACTGCTGCTAGAGGCTCCATTGATTTCACTTTCTTGAATGCTGGCTTCAGGCTCAGACAGATTTTCTCCACCATCAGACCTATGGCAACAGTGTTGGAGCCTCCACACCTCAAGTCCAGCAGATGAGGGCTTCAGCTTCCCTTACAGAGCAGCTGTAAGTGGGCTAACTGGGGTGACTTGTTCACTATGGCAAATGGAATTTGTGCTATCCCCAAACACAAACACATGCATTTGCACATACCTGTGAGACCACAATCACACATGTGTACACATTCACACATGCCCGTGTATACACTTGTAGTTACCCACATACACATGTGTGTACATAACTTCAGGTACATGCTAATGCACAGAGAAGAAATTTATTGGAGAAGAAAATCCTTATTAGTATTACCAAAAAAAAAGATATTGTGTGGGAAGAACAGACGATACCATAACGCAAATATTAAAAGCAAACACAACAGTCAACCAATGTAAGGCTGTGGGTAGAGATAATTGTGTATGACAAGAATTGTGAAATTGTATTCAGGCTCATGTTCTTGCTTCTCACACCTGTCTAAATCTATTGGGGCACTGACTGTTTATTATTTTATAAACCTAGAAAGGAGTGATGATAGCTGTCCTGAGAAGTTCCCTTTAGAGCAAATGTTTCATTGGTCATTACCTTCCATATATTATAAGACCCATGGAGACAGGGTCAATGGCTGTCTTATTCAGTGTTGAATATTCAAGAATCTACATGTAACCTGGTATACATACCAGGTACTGAATGATATTTGAAAAACAAATGAGAAAACTGTTTAATATTCAATATTGAAATGTCTTACAACTCATCCCAAGAATTTTTCTCTTTTACTACAATTTCTTCCTCCAGGACAATTTTCAACATGGAACTGGTTGGACTCATGTGAATGATAAAAGTTATTATGCTTGATATTTAAATTTTTACTTTTATGAAATGTGTACATAGATATAAATATCATTTCCCATAAATATGCATAGTCATTTGTCAATTAAATATTTTTAAACAGTTGAAAGATAAGAAAATCAACTAGAATGCTATTGAGCCTCATTTCTGGGTTTGTGGTAATAGAAAAATAGATTGTCTACTGAAAAAGGTGTTAGGAGACTTGAATTCTTGCCCCAGATCTGCTGTTGATTAGTATTTTGACATTAATAATAATCAAAGCTCTCAAGCTTCCATCTTTTTCATATTGTCTAATGTGTACTGGACGTGGATACTAAAGGGAATGATCCTTTAGATCCCTTTACTGTAGTTAAATTCTATCAGTTCATATGTGGTAAAAAGGTTGGATTTTTTTAAACAAAAATTACTTCATTTGAAGTATTAAATTTTATTTCAGATGGAATGATTAACTGTGGACCAGAACAGTAGGCCACATGCATAAATTTTGACAATAGGAAATGCAATTTCACACTTCACTTTTTACATTTAAAAAATGATAATTAAACACTTGCTCAGTGTGTTCTGACTTCTTGATGATTGAAAATCAGTCTTGATAATCTGCATCCCCCTCTTGATTAGGGACCCCCCACTTAAGCCCTGTAAGTTCTCTTTGATCATAATCAAAGTCCAGCCTTCAAAGATCTACCAAGTGCATTCTATAAGACGACTAACAGACGTTCATTTCTGACTTTAATGTATTATGAAAACGACAGAGGCTAAGCTTCTCTGATGTGCAATCTTCTGAGAATAGAATGTTGCTATGAAAAAGATAAGCAGCTCCCTTCTGGAGAAAGGCTTCTCAATGCCACTCTCCTCTACTTTGTGACTAATTCGGTTGCACTTAGTTTTTTAACAGATTTCCTGGTCCTCAACCATAAAGTTGGGTCAACCTTGCCAATTTGGCTTCCCTTATGATATCTTTGCTTGTTTGACAGTTCACCCCATTAAGAAACCAATAACCAACTCTAAATACCACCAGCAGAAACCTGACAAAAATCAAGAAAAAATTGACTTTTTTCTTGACCACTTGGATTTATTTAATAAGAAATGGTATTTAGTATTGTCAAGGTGGTTTGGATGAGGATGACACTTGGTCACAAGTTGGAAGAACTGTGTTGGAAGCATTAGGAGCTCTGTCTTTGCTGGAGGAGGTGTGTGACTAGAGAGAGGTTTGAAAATTTCAAAAGACTTGTACATTCCCATTGTGTCCTTTCTCTGCCTCCTACTTTTGGGCCAAGATGCAAACTCTCAGATGTTCCTGCTGGCATGCTCTTGTTCAACCATGATGGACTATAACCCTCTGATTTAGTAAGTCCAATTAAATGCTTTTTAAAATGTTTCCTTGGTCAAGGTATTCCATCACAGCACCAGAAACACAACGAATACAAGGATACTATTTTTTTTTAAACCTTGAACAAGGGGAAGTTGATTTTAAGTTCTTTACTTACTTTTTCCTTTCTCTTCAAAACTGTTGATTTCTAAAAATAAATCTTAGCTCTTCCAAAATTCCTTTGCAACATATACCTGCAAGTTTCAAAGCCAGGATCGATAAGGATGGTACTGGGTTTATGACATGAACACCCACAACTGCCAGTAAGCAGGGTTTTCAAGAAGTGGACAAAGAACAGCATTGAATTGCCTTTTTCTATTCTCTGTAAGAAGCCTCCACCCCAGATATACAAGAAGCACTGCTTTGGAGCCAACCCTATCAGTGGAGTAAACTCATATACACAGCAAAAGAATGAAGACATTTCTAACTACTGTGCAAACATTCCATAGATAAGAAATTTGGAGCACTTCAAGTTTTGGTTTCAACATCTGAAGTGTACCATATACCAGTACTTATATAATAGTGCTGAAAATGAAATAACGTAAGACTTATGTGAGACCAGACAGTGGGCCTGGCACTGACTACATGCTCTGTAAATGGTGGACTCAGATGTGTGAATGTCTGTGTTCTTTTCTTTTTTTTTTTTTTTTTGATTTTTCAAGACAAGGTTTCTCTGTGTATCTTTGGCACCTTTCCTAGAACTCACTCTGTAGTCCAGGCTGGCCTCGCACTCACAGAGATCCACCTGGCTCTGCCTTCCGAGTGCTGGGATTAAAGGTATGTGCCACCACCGCCCGGCTAAGTGTCTGTGTTCTTGTTACCCTTATTTCCACCTCTTGTCTTTGTGCAAGCAAAGTAGAAGCTTCTGGATCTACAGATAAACCAGAATGAGGGGGAGGGATTCCTCTTGTTTAATTAAGATAGTGTGAGAATTTGTAGAATGTATAGACTGAGTAGTCAAAAAGATAAGCAAAAACATCTTCATGTCTACGTCTTAAGTCTGCCCCACTGACAGCTTCAAAACTGGCTGGTTTGGTCAACTGACTTACTCATAAGCTTCTTATTCTCTCAGTCATAGGCTTCACTTCTTTTTCATGCCTTCATTTGCATACTCTTTAGGCTTGTGCACTGGTAGGCAAAGTCATGAAAAGCAGATGGCTTTCCCTTGGCTTGCTTAGGTGAGATATTATTGAAGATCTTGTTCTAAGAGCAGCTTAGATGCACTTTTTACTGAAAACAACCACCATGACCTGTCCCCATCTGATAAGGAAGACTATGTAAGCTGCAGTAATGGAAAAGAAATGAATATGTGCACTTTTATGATAAGTTAAAATGCCACATCTGGCCTTTGGAAGGTAGAACCCCTGAAGGGACTACAGTCACTGGTCTCAGCAACTATAGTTGGTGACAGAGTTACAGTTATACATCAGAGTTTGCAGCAGGGAGGGTGAGAAGGCATGCAGGCATTGGGTAGGGCACTAATGTCTTTTTAGCTCCACCTTCCAATCATCTCCCCGCCATCATTACTTGATTATATGTTCCAGAAAATATGGTTAAGATGGGAATTAGAATACCTATTAATAATATTTTTTGTGAAAATAAATTATAAACTACCTTACATGAAAGCATTAGAGACTAGACTTTTTGCTGGATTAGGAAAAAAAAATGTAGCTAGGTATCTGAGTGTGGTCTTCTTCATTGTTATCTTGACTGAATTTGGAACCAATAGGAGAGTGGTGAAGCATACTTTTGGGGTGTGTCCTTGTGCACATTTCCAGAGGGGGAAAAGACGCACCATGAATGTGGACAGTAGCATCCCATGGTCTGAGGACCTGGGTGGATTAAGAAGGGAATGTCAGCTAAACAGCAGCATCCCTCATTTTGTTATTTCTTTCTCTCAGCCATGATGTGCATCACTGGTTTGTCATGCCCTTTCCACCTTGATGAAACATATCTATCATATATCTATCATATATGATAACACAACTATCATAAGATGTTCTTGTCAGGCTTTTATTAAAGTGATTTGAAAAAAAGATGCTATAATGAGGTAAAAATGATGTTCTCCCATATCTATATGAAGACCTGGTAAGCATTCTTATCCCCATTCTCAAGGCATGTTAGGGGGACAATGCTACTTCTGGTTGTCATATCAAGCAAGTCTTCCTTTTATTGTGCCCGATGGTGCTGTGGAACAATCTTTGTACACTGTAAATATGTACTGCTCTCATCATTAATAGAAAGCTGATTGGAAGATGGTTAGGTAGGATTTTCAGGGCAGAGAAAATCCTGGGAAGAAGGATGGAGTCAGAGGAGTTGCCAGCCAGATGGAAGGGAAGGAGGACATGCAGGAGAGGTAAAGGCCATGAGCCTCAGGGCAGCACATAGATTAATGGAAATGGGTTGACTTGAGCTGTAGGAGCTAGTTAGTAATAAGTATGAGCAATTGGCCAAGCATGTATAGTTAATAATAAGTCTCTGAGTGTTTACTTGGGAAGTAGCTGTTGAGACACAGAAGAACTCCACCTACAGATGGGATGGCAAGACAGAATGGCCCTTGGTGATTGTTCTTGCCCTATTTTACAACTGATCAGAAACAAGTAGAAGGAACCAAGCCTTTGTCTGCTGTTCTGTCATTATTAGTTTGCATTCAATACCACAGCACAAGTAACTTTCCTGTTTGGGGGAGGAGTTTTAGCCTTGATTTTATTAATCAACCCTGTTTTATGCTCCCCACCCATACGAATATATAAAAACACAAACAAACAAGTCAGGGCCCTCTTTGAGGGAGAGAAAGTGTCTTCAGTGTGTTTATTCCATGGCTGATTTCACAAAGCAGAGTTAGGACTGTGTTTTCTCTCCTTCCTCTCCATCACCCTTGTGAATGCTCCTCGACTAACTGCAAGCTCCTCTGTGTAGCCCTTTAGAGAGCTGGCCATTTGTAATCAGAACAGGTTAATTTTATTAATATAAGGCAAGCCAAAAGATCAGTGCAAATACCAAAAGCCTAGTAAAATTCTGTTTAAAGTTCAGAAGGTAATTTAAATAAATAATGTAGCTTGGGAAAGTCTTTGGCAGAAAAGAAAGGGAAGATGTTAGAGAGTAATGGGGTTAAAATGATAAAAGTTATATACATGTATGAAATAGGAAAATAATTCATAAAAATGATATACTGGTAGTTTTTATTTATATGAAAAATGTAGGGACTCACAAATAAGGGGAAAACACAATTTACAACTTTACTGAGTAACATTTTTCACATGCCAGGCTGGCAAATGCGCATGAAAAAATCCTGTTCCATGATGTAGGTGTGAGCTTCCAAGGATAAAAGTGTCTACTGTTTGTCACATGTTTAAGTGCATGCACTCTGTTCCTAGTGATCTCACTTCCAGAACTTTAGCTCACTGCTGCTTTCCCACATTGCAGGTCGACTCAAGCACACCTTTTATATCCCTGTGCCATTTGTAGCAACAAATCGTGTTAAAGAAACAATCTGGGTCTCGGCCAGGAGGGCATTCATGAAGTAATAATAAATTCTTCAATATACTACACATAGCTTCAAAAAGAAATATAAAGCTCTATATGCCCTGATATGGAAAGTTGTCTAAAATATGGGAATTGATCTATCTCTAAGATACATCAGCGACCAAGTAAAGCAGGAATGAAGCAGACTTATGTATCTGAAGTAGGCACAAGGAAATATGCAATTTAATTTGATTTGCATACAGTACATTTGTTAAAAAAAAACAGAGAAAACAGCAAAACTTTGCTTTTGAGAAGTAGAGCTGACGACAGGGTAACTGAGATCACAAACAAAATTTTTATCAAGCCTTATGTACCTTTAAAATTTTTATTTTATTTTATTAACGTTTTTTATGTATTTTACATACCGACTACAGTTTCCCCTCCCTCCTCTCCTCCTGTTCCCTCCCCCCCTCACCTACCCCCTTCCCAACCACTCCTCCTCTAGTCTATTCACAATGGGGCAGGCCTCCCATGGTGAATGAAGCACAGCACATCAGTTTGAGGCAGGACCCAGCGCTCCTCCCCTTGCATCAAGGTTAAGCGAGGTAATCCAGCGTGGGGAACAGGTTACCCAAAGCCAGCTAAGCTCCAAGGACAGGTCCTGATCTCAGTGCTAGGAGCCTTACAAACAGACCAAGCTACACAACTGTCATACACATGCAAAGGGCTTAGGTTGGTCCTATATAGGCTCCCTAAGTGTTGGTCCAGAGTTCATAAGCTCCCAGGAGCTCAGGTCAGCTGTCTCTGTGGGTTTCCCCATCATGACTTTGACCTCCCTGGCTCTTACAATCCTTCCTCCCTTCCTTCAACAGGACTCCAGGAACTCGGCCCAGTGCTTGGCTGTGGATCTTTGCATCTGCTTCTATCAGTCACCTTATAAAGGCTCTCTGATGACAATTAGGGCAGTCACCAATCTCATTGTAGTAGAATGGCCAGTTCAGACACCCTCTCCACTATTGCTAGGAGTCTTAGCTATGGTTATCTTTGTGGATTCCTGGGAGTTTCCCTGGCACCAGGTTTCTCCCTAACCCCGAAATGACAGCCCCCCCCCCCATCAAGCAGTCTCTTTCCTTACTCCCACTCTGTCCTACCTCCAACCTGCTTCCTTTCCAACCTACCTAACCCACTCCCTCAAGTTCCCATCCTCCTGTTCGCCCACCCCCTCCCCTCAGTTCACCCAGGAGATCTCTTCCATTTCCCCTTCCCAGGAAAATCCATGTATCCCTCTTTGGGCCCTCCTTGTTATCTAGCCTCTCTGGGGCTGTGGATTGGAGGTTGGTTATCTTACACTTTACTCCTAATACCCACTTATGAGTGAGTACATACCATGTTTGTATTTCTGGGTCTGAGTTACCTCACTCAGAATGATTTTTCTAGTGTTGTCCATTTGTCTGTAAATTTCATGACGTCATTTTTTTTTTTTTTTAACTGCTGAGTAATACTCCATTGTATAAATGTACCACATTTTCTTTATCCATTCTTTGGTTGAGGAGCATTTATGTTGTTTCTAGATTCTGACTATTACAAATAATGATGCTATGAACATAGTTGAGCAAGTGTCCTTTGTGGTATGATTGAGTACCCTTTGGGTATATGCCCAAGAGCGGTATTGCTGAGTTTTGAGGTAGATTGATTCCCATTTTTATGATAAACCACCATACTGATTTCCAGAGTGGCTATACAAGCTTGACTCCCACCAACAGTGGAGGAGTGTTCCTCTTTATCCACATCCTCTCCAACGTAAGCTGTCATCAGTGTTTTGATCTTAGCCATTCTGATAGGTGTAAGTAAGATGGTATCTCAGTGTTGGTTTGATTTGCATTTCCCTGATGGATAAGGATGTTGAACAATATTTTAAATGTTTCTCAGCCATTTGAGATTCTTCTGTTGAGAATTCTCTGTCTAGATCTGTACCAATTTTTAAATTGGATTATATGGTATTTTGATGTCTAGTTTCTTGAATTCTTTATGTATTTTGGAGATCAGCCCTCTGTCAGATGTGGGGTTGGCAAAGATCTTTTCCCATTCTGTAAGCTGCTGTTTTGTCTTATTGACAGTGTCCTTTGCCTTACAGGAGCTTTTTAATTTCAGGAGGTCCCATTTATTATTTGTCGATCTCAGTGTCTGTGCTACTGGTGCTGTATTCAGGAAGTAGTCTACTGTGCCCATGCATTCAAGGATACTTCCCTCTTTCTCTTCCATTAGGTTCAGAGTAACTGGATTTATATTGAGGTCTTTGATCCCCTTGGACTTGAGTTTTGTGCAGGTTGATATATATGGGTCTATTTGCATTATTCTACGTGTCAACATCCAGTTATGCCAGCACCATTTGTTAAAGATAATTTCTTTTTTCCATTGTACAATTTTGGCTTCTTTTTTAAAAATCAGTTTAATTTTAAATATAAATTTGAAATACCTCTTTTAAGGATTATCATTATGACTAAAATATTATTGTTTCCACTTTTTAAGAACAATGCTCCTTGAAGTTGTACCTATAGGGACACTTCAGATGAGCCACTCTGAATTCCAGAGCAAAATGATACCATCAATATTTCCAGCCAGTTCAGGAGGGAAAGGGTTGTGCTTTCTCTTAGCAACCTATAGAGTTCATCTCAAGGGATGTTGGAGCTGCACTTTGAATGTTGGAAGACACCAGGAGGAAGAGTCTTAGGGAGCCTCAAGTCTAATTAATGGCCTGGAGTCTCTACTCTCTTGCAATAGTGCTTTTTGCTTGACTAGAGGTGGCCAGCATTTGACACACTTACCAGGGAAGCTGTTTTCTATTGAGTCAAGAGTCAGGAAAAAGTTGGTAAGATTGAGGCTTTTGTGGTTTGCATCTGACACATAGCCCATGGGCTCATGTCCTGAGAGCTTGTTCTCTACTTGGTTGCCTTATTTTGGGAGGCTGTGGAATTTTGGAGGAGGGGTGTAGTTGGTGGAAAGAGGCCCTGCAGCTTAGCATTTGAAGGCTACACCAGTATCTCTGGTTTCTGACTTATTCTATTTCCTGATCTACTTTGATGTGGATAATCTCCACCACACATTCCCACAACCATGAATGAAGCCACTCTGCCATGCCTCCTCATATGATAACCATAGGTTCCCACCACAGTAAAGGAAGCCATCCTGCCATGCCTTCCCCACTGTGATGGACTAAAGTCATTTGAAACCATGAGCCCAAATAAGTTGCCCTCCAATTGTTCCTGTTGGGTATTTTGTTACAGAGATATAAAAACAACCAGCACAGAGGTCTTATGTGACCTTATGTGTACATGTGCAAATTATCAGGCCTCAGAAGATCTGGAGAAGCTTGATAAAAAAAAATAGGAAAAAAAATACATCCGGCACCACATCCTTCCATTCCCTTTTGAAAGCCCTCTAACACATTTCTAAGAAGGAATGTCCACAATGAGGACATTTAACATGCAATTTTGAGGATATCTTTAAAAAAGAAAGAAACAAGAAAATTCTTCCTTTGAATTTTTCTGAATAAGTTTAATTACATATTGGGAGCCACCAAGGCAACTAATCAGGAAGCATGTCAATGTTTAGCTTGTCCCCATCGACAAGCTGTCATAAGTCTTTGATTTTTAAAAGGAATCATTTTTGAGTTGAATAAGAGCCCTGGCCTTTGTTAAATATCAAGTAAACAGAAACAGAGACCCTTGGAAATGAAAAAGGTGAACATTTCATGGCAAAGCCTTTAAAAAAAAGTGTCACCAGTCATAATTTTGTTCGCAAATTAACAATATTTAGATCTCCCTTTAAGCTGTCATGGAATAGTCTGTGTGCTCTCTTTGAGGGAGATGTTTTCATACTCATTAACGACTCTTTACAAGAGAGGGCATGGCTTCTCACTATACCAAAACGCTGAGTTACCAAGGGCTAGCGTGGAGATGATGAAGTGTGCGGCTTCAGAATCCTCCTCCTTCTTCTCTCTTTTGGTGTCTGCATAGAGTGTGCATAATGTACATGTCTGTGTATGTACATGTGGGGTGTATGTACATGTCTGTGTATGTCCATGTGTATAAATGCATGTAGAGACCAGAGATCCAAGTTTAGCGAGTTCTTCTATCACTTTTTACTTCAAATAAAATAAAACATCTCTCTCTCTCTCTCTCTCTCTCTCTCTCTCTCTCTCATCTATTTATTGTGGGGGCACATTTATGTGCAGGCCCAGCTTATATATGGAGGTCAAGGAACAACTTTTGGGAGTTAGTTCCCTCCTTCTACCATGTAGGTTCCTGGGATCAAACTAAGCTTGTTGGACTTAATGACAAATGCTCTCATTTGCTGAGTCATCTAATCAGCCCTCCTCCTCTCATGTTTGAGAAAGGGTCTCTCACTAGGCCTAGAGATCACTGATTAGCTAGTCTGGCTGGCCAATAGGCCCCAGACGTGCCTGTTCCCGGACTCCAATGCTAAGATTCAGTCATTTGAGAGGTGAAATTTGATCCATAGCCTAAAATGTTTAGGATATCCATAGCCATTTTGTCCCATATTATCTGGTATGGATATCGCTCTATATAAATAAAACACTGATTGGCGAGTGGCCAGGCAGGAAGTATAGGCAGGACAAGGAGAGAGGAGAATGCTGGGAAGTGGAAGGCTGTGTCAGAGAGACCTGCCAGCCACTGCCAGGACAAGCAAGATGTAAGGTACTGGTAAGCCACAAGCCACGTGGAAACTTATAGATTAATAGAAATGGGTTAATTTAAGATAGAAGTAGATAACAAGAAGCCTGCCATGGCCATACTGTTCATAAGTAATATAAGAGTCTGAGTGATTATTTTATATGTGGGTTGTGGGACTGTGGGGCTTGGTGGGACCTGGAGAGAAGCTCTCCAGCTACAAGTGGCGCCCAACAGCTCGAATTTCCACCTTAAACCTGAGAATTTTTAATAAACAATTCTAAACAGAGCCAAAACCAGGTTCCTGTCATGTCTCATACAGGCAGCTAGACGTTGCAAAACTCGGGTTTAAGCTACTGGCGGGTTCCTGGCATTTGAGCTTTACCTGCAGTATGGCGGGAATGAGACATCCACAAGCGGCACATTACGCTGCTGCTGTGTGGTGGATTTAGCCTTTGCTAGTACAAAACAAAAAGAGGTTTCTGGGCTACATGCTGCTTTGATAAAAACATAGACCCACTATTTCTGAGACTTGGTGGCCCCCAGAGCTGGTAGAAAACGTACCACCGCCATGTTGGGAAGCTGAAGTGGGCGGAGCCAGCAGCCACAGCACCATTTCAGTCTTAGAAGGCTGCAGTTTAAAGCAATAGGTTCACAATAAGACTGATTCAGATGGAATAGTTGACAATGTATGTAAAAATGTACATAGGCTTAAAAGAAAAAGAAAAAGGAATATATACAGTTACATAAACAAATAGATAGTTTTTAAAAATAAAGTCTTTAAAGAAACATTAAAGGTAATAAGCCACATAAAGATGGCTATCACACAGAGAATCTGGATTATGTTGTCTTTGATATTCGTAACTAAAGAAAAACATTTGATTGTAAAAGCTGTTGAGTTATGCCAAAATGTATACTTTAAAGGTACCCTGACTTCAAAATTTGGATATAAAGATACGTTATTTTGGAAAAGAGGGTCTCCTTTTGTTTCCACAGAAAGCCAGAGGCTATGGATTTGTTCCAGATTAAGATACATAAGGTTTGACTAGCCAAGACCCCCTGAAAGGTCTCTAATGACACCATGGCCCAGATGATCTAACATCCAGAACGGTTTCAAGGCAACTAGCTCAGACAATACAGCCTCACGGATTATCCCATAAGCCTAAAATTTTCTTTGTGTCCCCATAAGATACAGCGCCCCCCTCCAGCAGGAAGTAGTAAGAGAATCTGCGCCCAAATTCCCAAATATACTAAGCTGGCTTTGGAGATGGAATTGGCTCACTCCTCCTCTAAACTCAGACATATCCCTAAAATAAAAGGTTAAAAGATTCTTTTGTCCCATATCAGAAGAGCCCTCTGGTATGGGACAGAGAAAAACCAATATTTTTATTTAAAACAGGTTGATTATAAATACAATCTCTTTCTAAAGAAGAAAAGGGGATATGATATAAATATATAGGATATAGATATGATAGGATAAAAGGGTAGATTAATGAACCTACTATTAAAGAACAACAACTTCTTTAAAGTGTTTTACATTTGGTATAGATTTTAGTTTATGTTTAAAATGTTTTACATTGGTATAAATTTTAGTTTATTGATACAAACTTAAAGTTGATTTTGTTATACTGTGTGTATATTTCTACTCTTGTTTGAGGTATTATGTTTATGTAACTCATTTAAAATTGTAATGGATAATTAAAAAATAGATTTAATAATTAGTCATCTATGATAATCATAATTGTAGCCATGTTAGTTAAGTCTTCTAGGTATACATAGATATATTTCAGATAGATAGGTAATCTTCAAATACTTCAAAGACCTACAGAATATGGCATTTAAAATATTTTAAAAATTTAGACTTTCTGGACAGTAAGATATATCTGCTCCTGGCGGCACCGATTTACTTCAGAGAGGAGGATGGGCATCGAAGACACTCCATATGGAGTTTATCTTCTCCTTGACAAAAGTAGCCATTTGGGCAAGAAACTATTCTTGCCTGGACTGCTTGATCAACTGGACATACAAGACCCATAGGAAGGTGACCACTGAACTTTGCTTGACAAAATGGTCTTTCAGGTTCCGGCTTTGCAGAGGAAACTGCCAGACATTTTACAGGACACAGAGAAAAGTGACTAAGAGACTCTAGGCCTGTGGACTAAAGACAGATGCCCCAACTATGTTACAAGAGAACTATGGATGACTGTCCAGGCTGTCAGCTGTCTCTGTCTACCCTACAAGACTCCCAAAAGTTGCTTGCATCCTTCTCCCATTTCTCAGGTAGTATTATATCCTTCTGAGGTCTTTGATGTGGTTGAAGACTAGATACTTACAATTTTCCTTAGTTATGATAAAAGATAAGTTAGATATAAAACCTTAAACTCACAAATATAAGATAGATAGGATATCTTCTTTAATATTGTAACTGTAATTCTTGCTTGATAATTGTTTTGTTATATGTAATTTTACTATCTTAAAGTTAAAACCTTACTTTTTGAAAAAGAAGAAAAGGGGAAGTGCTGTGGATATCGCTCTATATAAATAAAACACTGATTGGCGAGTGGCCAGGCAGGAAGTATAGGCAGGACAAGGAGAGAGGAGAATGCTGGGAAGTGGAAGGCTGTGTCAGAGAGACCTGCCAGCCACCGCCAGGACAAGCAAGATGTAAGGTACTGGTAAGCCACAAGCCACGTGGAAACTTATAGATTAATAGAAATGGGTTAATTTAAGATAGAAGTAGATAACAAGAAGCCTGCCACAGCCATACTGTTCATAAGTAATATAAGAGTCTGAGTGATTATTTTATATGTGGGTTGTGGGACTGTGGGGCTTGGTGGGACCTGGAGAGAAGCTCTCCAGCTACAATTATCATTGTCATCTCACTATGAACACCTGAGAGATTGTAGTGTAGAAACTATGTAGGTAGTCCAAGCACTGTGCCCTGCTACCTACTTAGACTATTTTGTTAAATTATGCATAGTGCACTATGCAATAAACTTTTCGCTTAAGAAGTAATCTTTATGTTCAGTAGAACTGAAAATCTCAAATCTTCAGCCCTTTTTCTCAAAAAATCTTCATCAAAAAACACAGGCAAATCCTTCCATGAGGCTACCCCCAGGCAATTGCCAGAAATAACTGATCCAAAGCTTTCATCATAAGTTTGAAAAAACAAAAAAGTACCAGTTTGCCTCAGAGGCTCAGTCTCCATATGGCTGTCTGCCTACCCTCATGGGGGATTATGCCTGACATAGCAATGGGAGCAGATCTGATTAGAGAGTTGCTAATAAGGGGGAGGATGGAGGTAGGAGACAGAATTAGCTTTCTGGCTTCTTAAAGGAGTGATTGTGAGGACATGGTGACTATTGTTTGTATATCCCCAGACCTTTACAAATGGTGGCCCTTCCTAGAACCCATACTGCGGTGACAAAAAGAGACAGATGAAAATCTCCTTTCATGCAGGTAACTGCATTGTTTGCAGATTTCACTGGCTGCCCCTCATCATTTATCCATACATTTCCCATTTCCAGGAGAACAAGGGCTGATTTTGTGGTGTGTGTGTGTGTGTGTGTGTGTGTGTGTGTGTGTGTGTGTGTGTG